>PVKE010032826.1:0-18269 GCA_004027555.1 Craseonycteris thonglongyai
TGATTTTTATAAATTTATAAGTTTCATAAACTAATCATCAATTAATCTGAAGATGGTGTGCGTGAATGGGCATGTGTGCTCGTATTTTGCATCTACTTAAGAATTTATCAGATATTTCTTAGATTCATTATAATTCATGAGCTTGCTTTCTAATATTACTTGACAAAATTTGTAATGTTTTTTACCTATATTTATGAAAAATCTAATCCCCCACAACAATAAATAATTTAAGACACAGATAATTTCTATCATACAATTACAATTATTTATCTCAAGCAAGTGTCATACAAAGAGGAACTTTTCCTAAGGGGTAAATGCAAGGACACTAAAGAGTGCTATTTTCTATTCAAGGCATATCTATGTAGTTAAGTACAATTTTATTCAGTGAGCATATATTATTGAGAAACTAGTTTGCGAGCCTTTATGGTTTTTATCATCAAAGATCTTACACTTAAGACTGAGTAGGCAGTCAGAGGAAAGTAACATTGGCCACAAACTTGAAAGATAGATGAAAATTAGCAGAGAGATAAAAGGGAATAAGGTAAGCTTCATGTAGGCCGTATATATACTTTATTTGCTCCTGGATGTGGTACCAGAAATAGTGCAGAAATAAACAGTTGATCCTCCATTAATTATCATTAACTGAATTAAAAACATTTCAAGAAAATGTCTTTATAAGCATAGAAAACAACATAAATGATTTACATGTGACTTTCACATTTTAATGTCAGAAAAAAAAAAAGATTCAATTTTTTCACCGTATAATTTTCTGAAAAAATACAACTCTACTCAACATGTCAAATAACTGTCCCATTATTCAATGACTTTTACATGTTCTTACCATGGTAATTGGCTTAAAGAGTGCATGAGAAATAGTTTAAAAATGATATACAGGTTAAAAGAAAAAAGTGGAGATCACAATGGAAATTTAGTAAATACACATCCTACTTATTTAGCTTTAACTCTCCAGCTTTTTCTATGATGTCAGTGTGTAGCACATCTGTTTTGTTGTGGAACAAATTATTTCTTAGGCAGAATTCACAGATAGATTGGTAACTCAAAATCCTATACTTTCATTTCCAGTTTAAAATGTCATCTGGCAAGCAGTTCTTGAAACAGCCTCCTACACCTTTTTACTAAAGTGGTTAGGAAGAGACTTAAAAATGTGAAATTGCACAACACTGAGAACTGGCACTCACTGTCAACTTATTGTCAGAATATGAGAGAAATTTCCATTAACTGCAAGGCCAGTGGGAGGGGATTACACATACAATCAGTATGATGCCGCAAGTGTGCCTGCTTGCCAGAAAGTAGATAGATAGACCTGTATCTATTCTCTCTTTCTCTAATCCCCTATTAGAAGCAAAATCTCCACCAAGCAGAACACTATGTAGTCATCCTTTTACTGACTGCATGCTAAATTTTAGGCAGTATTACAGTTTTCCATGATCTCTGCTCTGACCCTGAATACTATGTCTCATTCTTCATCGATTCAGATATTAAAATTACGTAAGCAAACAAACAAAAAACCCCACATAAATAGAAAAAAAGTGGTGGAAGGTAAGGGAAATGTTTATTAAAAATGACTTGAAAGCTGAGAATATGCTTCCTGTGACAGAAGTACTAATTGTGGAGGGAGGAACTAAGAAGCTCATCTAGGGCTCTTTCTCTATTTGCTCTCCGTGTCAGACATATTAACACAGAAGTGAGAAGACCCGCATCAGTAGATAGAAACACTCAGAAAATAAATGGCAGATAAATACCGGATATTGGTCTGGGAATCATGCATACCGTGAGCTGGAACTTTATGTAGTTATTCACCTCATTGGAAGGATTCAGATACCCACCCCCTTTTCAACAATAGGCAAACATTAATAACAATAGTAATTATAATATCTACCAAAGATGCCCCTCATCCTTCACACACACTTAGAGGGACTCAATTTTCTACTTTCTCCAGAGAGCCTATTATCTCTGAACCCAGTACTTACTTATCCCGGTCAGTGGTTTGCTGGCTAGATCGAGCAAATCCTCAGTGAGTTTTCTTATGTCTTAACTTCTTTTTTTTTCACTGTTCTATTCTCTCCACTTACAAGAGTTCTTGACACATAATAGGTGTTTGACAACTACTTACTAAATGAAATATAAGATAAATGAATAAATTATGAGAATTTAGATGAAAGAGCAACATTAAAAGAATGACATCTAAGAATAAAAGGTAGTATTTTAGACAAGTTAGAATCCTTGGTAGGACCCCAAAAATAATGGCATCTGTTAAATTGGATCAGGAAGCCTTGATGGCTATTTATAAAGCCAAAATCATAAATTAAAAGGGAGAAAAATAATGAAAGACATCATAAATACATAACCATGTAACTATCTCCTACAAATCCTTACATTGTGAAGTGAACTTACCAGCACGTACTGGAATTTCTAATATCTTTCCTACCTGTGCTTAACTGATTGAGTTAGGCACTGAAGCTATACGGGCTCTATAATGGAAGGCTATTCATAAACACTACCAGAATATGAAAAATGGGACAGGAACTTCTTCCTCAAACATTGTCCTCCTAGAAGCATCTTCATGTAGACAGCTCTGATGATAGATAATTGATCCTATATCTCTGAAGCAGAAGTGTTGATAAGGGTGTGTCTCATGTATCTTCATATAGAACAGAAGTCAGGGCCTCTTGCAGGAACCTGATTGTTGGTGTTTTTTTTTGTTGTTGTTGTTTTTTTTGTTGTTCTTTTCTTCTTTTTTTGTGTATGGAGAAGCCAGATCTTCAGGGTTGTCAGAAAATTCCTAGCAGTATTTTTCAGGGCATCCGTCTCGGCACTGAAACTTAAACTGTGGATGATGTTCTCTTTATTGTTTGTCTTAAATGAGACTTACACATAACAGTCTTGAGTCCAACATGCTATTGCATTTGTATGCTACATATATATGAAATGTTCCTCAGCTGAGGGATTTAACTAAATTAATATAAAGATGAGTAGAAGATGAAGCTTCTATCTGTAGTAAGGCATGTCAACACATATAAAGATTTAGGACTACTATAATATATCCTATTAGAATTACCAGAATAAAATTTACATTGGATTTATTTATAAGATATTCTGGTGTAGAAAAACATATTAATAATATTTAGAACCATCTTGAGATTCTCTACTAGAATGAGGAGAAAAGATGAGGGGATGGGGAAAAAAAAAAAGAAAAGTTACTTCTCTGTATCTGCATTTGAGAATTCAATGGAGCACAGATAGAAATTATTTGGGGAAAAAACTTTATTGTTGCTTATGTGTACAGTGTAATTTGGCCTATGATCATTGCATCTATACTAAAGATGTGTGCACCTTTTCTCTTGTCATTATCCTCACAACAATTAATTACATAGCATTTACATTGTATTAAATATTATAAGTAATATAGAGATGCTTTAATGGATATGGGAGGATGTGTCCAGGTTATATGCAAATACTGAGCCATTTTATAGAAGAAACTTAAGCACCTGCAAATTTTGTTGTCTGTGGGGAGTCTTGGAATACCATGAATACCAAGAGACAACAGTACATAACAGAGGACAGAAGATAGAGATCTAGTATAAGAATTAAAAATATTCTTGACAGAGAAACCTGAAAATTTTTAGAGAAACAGTTTTACAAGACATAGATGTGAATTTACTGGTTTGAAAATAATGCCTAAGTATTTTAGTTGCAAATCACACTGCATTCAACAGCAAAATTAATGAATCTTAAGGATAAGAGACACCTACTGGTCACATTTTCCTTGAGTCATGTCTTCAGTGACTGGGCACAGTAAAAATGCTAAAAAGCGATCATTGCTTACAAAACTTTGAGGAGAGGCAATCATGTTCCCTAAATTTTATATCCTGGAAATTTTACTTTTATGCCTCTGAAAATCCTATTCACACAACTCAGAAAATATTCTACTCAACTTCTTATATTCTTAAATGCAAGAATACAAACATCACCCAGAGTTCTTAGAAAAAAAAATACACAAATCAAATTTGGATAGTTTAATCAGTAAGTTGACTTATTAAATTATATTAGGAAGGTTTCAGAACTGCTCTGAAGTTTAGAGAAATCAGTGGTTTACTGGCAGGTGCTCCTGCTTCTGTGACCACAGGGTCTGTCCTGGAACCAGGTTTGGTCACTGGAACTTGTGGTCACCACAGGTACTTCTGGTCTCCTGACTGTTAATATTCAGCTCCACCCTGTGCCAGCCAAAATAAATGTCCCAGAAAAGCCTATTTCATTGCTGTGAGGAAGCAGGCTTTTCTGGATTAGATTCTTACAAGGGTGTTCTGATTTGGCAGTTAAGTCACATAATATGACTTTACTGGAAAGGAAAATGGGTACTTGGCTCTGACTTGTCTGTGTAAAGAGCTTGTCAGATTTATCTCTTGGTGGTGAACACACCATGCAATGTACAGATGATGTACTATCGAATTGTACACTTGAAACATATATAATTCTAACCAATGTTACCTCCAATAAATATAATAAAAATTGAAAAAAGAAGTTTTCCAAATATTAAAGAGAAAATCCAAAGATGAGAGTCATGGATATGAAAAATACCCATGACAACACAAACAACAAAGTAAACAGGAAAGCAAACTAATCAACCCACCAACCAATTACTGAGTATTAATAAGATTAATTCCTATTATTGAGGTCTTGAAGCATTAACATCCTGAGAATGGGCAAGTCATGCTACCATATCACCTTCCCTTTTGGGATGAACTGTAAACACAGGATGCATCATGTGTTCTCACTGTCGATTGTGCAACCAGAAAATTAATGCTCGTCCTACTTCCCAGAGCCATTCCATTTCTGGTCAGCTTTTTGGAATTAGAAAACACGTACCTTGTATCACATCTTGCAATCAATAATGTAGAACGCATTTATCTTTAGGATTGGTAGAGCTTGAAAACCACAATGGATCTTCCATAACTTGCTCAAAGTGATTAAACCGTTGACTTGTTTGGCACAACAGTGCGTGGAAAATTACTGAACACAAGACTCAGGTGCAAGGAGAATTAATGAACAAAGGTTTTTCCATCTTCAGAAATGCAGCAGTGCATAGAGCGATGTAAGTGCCTCTGCGTTTCCTAGAAACTTCAAAATGATTTTCTCATATTTAAAACTCTTATCGAATATGCAATTTTGGGTTAAAAATATGTGAAATAGTTGGCACACAAGGGCAGCTATCATCGGCCATCAACTCTTTTATTGTAGCACTTTTTATGTACTAATTTGAAGGAAAAAAGTTAATTGTTATGATCATATTGTAAATACACAACATTAGAAGGAGTTCCTGAAATTTCAGCCTCAACTTCTATTTTTCAAAAATAATGTAATTATAAAAAACAATATTCAAATATGTAAATTTACAATGTATTGCACATTATATAAAAAACCAAATATACCTGGTAATGGGAGCAGAATAATTCTATTTTATTTATTACTTAAAAGTACAATATTGGGGTGAATTGTGTGTGTGTGCACACGCACATGTATCTACATGTACGTATGTGTTATTATTCCCTGTAGTTAAATGTTCAGGTAGAATTGTCATTAGGAAAGTGTCTTCATTGACTCACTAAAGCTTAATCAATCTAGATTTGGTAGCTAAAAAAATGTGAGCCTTATGTGCATGTCGTGTGCATAATCTAAAGAAAGCATAATCCCATAAATAGCAACAGAGCTCCTTGAAGTGAAACATATACCAATGCAGGGAAGTTTCAAAATATTAATTCTAACTCTAAATGTCAAGATTTTCAGCCCATGGGGAAGACAGGATGACTCAGTGGGTTAAGTGCTCACTTTGCAGCACCGGGGACCAAGGATCGAATCCCGGCTCTGGCCCATGCTGACCCATATGCTGAACTGGGGAGTTCCCCCAGTTCAGTTCTCTCTCTGTCTCTGCATCTCTCTTTCTCTCTCTCTCTCTCTCTCTCTCTCTCTCTCTCTCTCTCTCTCTCTCTCTCTCTCTCTCTCTCTGTCAAAAACAATAAAACAAAAAATCTTAAAAAGAAAAAAGGATTTGCAGCCCTAAATTGAATTTTAGAATAGATATTTGTATAGTTGCAATAATAAGTTATGCTAACATTAATCTGCAATTTTTAATATTTATAAAAATAGCGACTGTGTTTACAGAAAGGTTAGTCATCAGTTACTGCCTAGGGATCAGTCTTTATAATAAGGTTATGAGAGGGTATTAAACCCCTACCCCAACATTGTGTAAGTGAGGAAACCTATGCTCAGAGGCATTGGCTTAACCAATATTACCCAGAGAGTGCCTAGAGAAGCAAAAGACACTTTAACGTGTACTCCAAACCCTGCCTCAGCATCCATGCCATTCTGTATGCATTCAACAGTATCATCAACATTCTACTCATCAGTCATTTTGAAATGTCAATTTTTCAACTAAAATACCATGCCTTAATTGATGAAGCAACACTACACTGAAGAATTAAGTTTGTAAACTCCAAGACATCTAAACAACTTTATACATAAACCCAAGTACGATATCCCAGAATTCAAGTTGCCAGTGTTATAAATCCTGGTTTTGCCCTTCATATGTTTACTTGCGCACTTCTGTATCTTCTTATTTAAAATGTAAATATAATCACTTAATACTTAAGTTGTGGAGATGGTTAAATAATTTAATATATATAAAGAGCAAACAAACTGCACTGGCATATGAGAAGTACTCAGCACAATTTTATTATCAATTATTATTAGAAATATTGCTTTCTTCTATATTTATGGTCTTTTTGTATAGAGTCGCTAATTCATATGCAATAAACCAATAGCATGAAAATTCTATTCAATACTAGGACCATACTTTGTTATATAGCTTTCAACAGAGAAAATTTATATTGCTATTAATAAAATCTTTCTGTTTTTTAATATTAATCATAAGTACGAATATAGAACATTTCTTACTTTTTGTTGCCATAATCTGCTTTTGTAAATGAATCACATAATATGCTTGTATTAATAATACATGTAGAGCTAAAGAGACCTAGGTATGTATATATTTTCGCAGTCATCACCATGCAGCCTGTTCCTTCCACATTTTTATCATCCAGTAAATGAGTCTGTTCCAGCCCTCCTGTCAGTGATTAATATGTTTGTTAAACTATAGTGAGATATTAAACTGTAACCTGTTGTTATCTAATATTAAGTGGCAATGAATTGTTAAAATGTCCATTTAAACAAAACATGCGTGTTTCCAGAATACATTACTGGGCCATTGTGGGTCCTTGTCATCTACGCAGCGAAGATGCATTTGGATCAACTAGGCCTCCTTTCACAGAGCTTTGCCAGAGTTGAGAGAACAGATTATTATGGTTAAGCTGGGTTCCTGCAAGGAGGGAACCTCTTCTTGAAATTGTTTTCTTTATGTTCTTTCTGAGTGTACTGAAGAAATATGATCAATTCAGTAATGGGGTAGCTGGAGCTCCAAGCCCTTGACCCTGTTCAGGGAGGTTCAGGCCACGACTCAGAGCCTACAATAGACTATAAGTCAGACAACTCCTTCTGGGTGGTACCTACACCTCTTTCAGGGGGACTGAGGCCAACAGAAAAAATCCTGGACTGAGCTGACGGTATCTTTTTTTAACTATGTTTTGATATTGTTTGTTTATCTCTGATTTTGTGATGTCTCTGATTTCCTGTCATTCCTTATGTTGTCCTCTTATGTTATGAAATACAGTCAACCATTTTTTTTGGCGGGGAGGGATTTTGTATTTTGAATTATGAGTTTCCACAGGCTTTATCGTTGCTTATATAAGTAGAAATTTTAGTTTTCCCCAAGATAAATGAAAAAAAAAAAAAAAGCCTTAAGCCAAACAGCTTTTTCCCTAAATTGCAAAAAATTCATAAAATATATACATTGTAAGAATGCAGAATATAGGGAACTGGTAAATTAAAAGTGAAAAGCAAAGGGTAATTCCAATGAGGAAGAATGTTGCTAGCCATAAAAATAAAGTTCTAATATAAAGTTTATCTAGAATTATAAATTTAGAAGTAATTTTCTAGAAAGAAACATATTGCTACACTAAGAAGATAAGATTTGATAAAAAAGAAAATAAATCATGTAAAAATTTTCCATGCAGTTTTACTATGAACACTTCAACAAAAATTTAATAGTGCATTAAAAGCTATATTTTGTTGTTTTCAAGGCAAGAAATATTTAATACATGATTAAGTAAGCAATTAGTCAAAATACTGGAGGACTTTAACCTCAGGCATATACCATAAAAAATAAACTTCCCATTATATATTGTGAACCTTTATCAAAATTCAGAGAAATATTAATATCGGTAGTAACCAGTGTTTATAGGATATGATATCTTTATTTAAGAATTTAGAGAATTGCTTCTTTAATGATCTTTAAAAACTATTTTTTTGATTTTTTTTTAGAAGTAATCTGGAAAATGCATATATTGTTTTAAATTGCACTAAGGAAAAGTACTTATTTCTTTTTTTTTTCTTTCATTTTTCTCTCCCTCTCTTTAATAAATGACCTGAGAAGCCCTCAGCAAAAAGATACCAAATCGTAAAAGTTATTATTGTCAATAGTCTCTGTGACCTTTACTTTAACTTCATCTTGGCTGTCAGTAATAATCCAAGGCTGTACTCTCAATGATAAAATGAAAGACTTTGCATATTGAATCTCTGGGTCTCCTTGAAAGTGTTCAGATATCACAGTCATTTATTCCCATTGTCAGAGCAAGGTCCATTATGAAAGCCCATTAGTCTTTACTTGAAAGTGGAGAGTAGAGAAACTCCACTTCTGCCTTGAATCAAGTACTAACTACTCCAGGGCCCTCAGATATATCAACACACCGACTCTGGTCTCTCTCTCTTTCAGCTCTGGGCACTGATTCTTTAAGTGTTCGCTTTACCTTTATGATATTCAATTTAGTGGCACATAAAATAATGCTTTTTCATATACCCGAGACTTTCTTTTGAACCTGAATTTTTTTCCCCAGCTTAAACATACAGGCTAGATAACTAGTGGAACTTTGAGAAAAGCTTAGTTTACCTATGTAGAGTCATAACACCTACAGAAATCATAATACTACTTTACTATAAATATCCAATTTTAAAATTTTATTTTGAAATGGTAACAAATTCCATTTACTTATGATTAAATATCCTTGTACAATAATTAGCCAGAAGATATAAGGATGTCTAAAAACTGCATAGAGGGGAAGCTGGGATGGCTCAGTGGGTTAAGCACCTGCTTTGCAGCCCTGGGGACCGAGGACCGAATCCCGGCCCCGGCCCATGCAGACCCATATGCTGAACTGAGGTGTGCTTCCCATGCAAAAGGCTCCCCAGTTTGGTTCTTGCCCCCCGGTTGGGCTGCTGGCTCGAGGGTGCATGTCTCCCACGCGGGAGGCCCCCAGTCCAGTTACCACCCTGCGTGGCCCCCCACCCACCTGTGTGGAACAAAACCTGATGTACAACTATGGAGACTGCTCTAGGCCCTCACCCTTCTCTCTGTCTCTTTCTGTCTCTGTCTCTCTCTGGCTCTGTCAAAAACAATAAAAATATAAATCTTTAAAAACTGCATAGAACTAGTCACCTCTATGCATAAAGCAATGTAGTAAATACATACTCTACAGAGTGTAGACAGTAAATACTATAATACACATATTATTGCTTGATAGTTTTTTCCCAAACTCCAGTTCAGATAAACATGGTAATTGAATAGTCTGGCACCTGGAATCCAATCTTCTGAATAGTTCCACCTCTGAGTAACTTCAAACCAAAAACTTTAATTTGGCTACTTTACTCCTTACTCCAACAGAAAAAAACTGACTCTCAGATTTTAGTCTCAGCCTGCTTTGAAGTAGGTAGATTAAAGAAGAGATTGAAAGAGTTTTAGCTGGTTAACACACTTGAACTGGACTCTTGACTTTCAGAAGATTGTAAGACAGAAGAAACAAGATGTCCTGGCCTTTGCAGAGGAAAACAGCTTGAAGAATGGGCTGGGTTTTCCAGAGCTGCCACAACGAATTACCAAAGCCTTGGTGGCTTAAAATAACAGAAACTATTCTCTCACAGTTCTAGCGTTCGTTATTCCCAAATCAAGATGCCCAAAGGGCTGTGCTATCTCTGGAGTCTCTGGGAGGTAATCCAGTCCTGGCCTCTTCTGTCTTCTGGTGGCTGCATACTTCCCTTGGCTCCTGGACTCATCCTTGCAATCGGTACCTGTGTGTGTCTAATCTCCTTCTGGTTCTCTCTTATAAGGACACTTGTGATGGCATTTAGGGACCACCCTAATAATCTAGGATGACTCTTTTACCTCTAGATCTTTAACACAATCATACCTGCACTGGCCATTTTTCCAAAGTAAGGCACATTTACAAGTTTCATAAACATACCTTTGGGGTGTGTGTGTGTCATTTCTGAATTTACCAAAGGCTGTTTATCGTTATTGAAATGAAAAGGAGAAATCCATCTCTAAGTGATCTTTTTAGGGAGCTGCTATTATGATGAAATATATATCCTCAAATAGGACCTCAAAGAATCCTGAGAGGGGAAAAACAAGATTTTGGAGAGCACTGAAAAACAAATATTTTAATGCTATAACAAAATTAATATTGATCATATTCAAAGTACTAAATAATTTAGAATAATAGGGAGGCGTTTGGAAAACATCTATAAACTCTTTCTGAATTCTGTGCATTTTTAGTGGTTCTGGATGATGCAAAATAAGCACCTAGAAAACTACTATTCTTTCTTTACTTAGTATCTGATATAAAATGTTACAAAACAAACAAAGACTGGGTTTATTAACAACTAGAAAATTGATTGTCTGGTGTATGTTAATGGTAGGAATGAATGGGAGGTGAGTTCTTTTTAATGACTTTAATGATGTTTGAATTGATTCCTGACAAAGCATTTGCATTCATTTTTTATATTCAATGATAAAGCCCTTTAAAAATGTGATTTTAATTAGCTGGAAGTCTTTGGTTGTACCTTACAAAACAAAACAAAATACTTTCTGTAAAGCTTTTGTATTTCTTTAAAGAGGTGAGTGAACTAACTTGATGTGATGCAAAAAAATCAACAAGGAGAACTCATCTGCTAAAATGCAAACTAGGGATGCTTTTCTACAGCTGTTCATGGGCATATTCAAATCAAGCTTTCTGAGTCCTAGATTGGCTGCTGCGAACACCCCTTCATTTACATAAATTCTGGGGCTTTTGCAGTCATCTCCATTGTGCCATGGAGTTTTCCTGCATGCATTCTGATTAGACCTGAGCAAAAATGCGTAAATTTCTCATCCAATCAAAGGCTTACCTGAGGAAAACTGGCAGACGGTGGGCAGAGTAGAAGATTATACTAAATTGACAATTCTTTCTTAACTCCAGTAGTCATTTGGGTGAAATGAACCAGGTCTTAAAGAGGGCAGCAGTATTGGTCTAAACAGAAATAGAATAGAATGCCTAGGACTCCTGGAAAGATACTGCCAGGAGAAACATAAAAAGAATCATCAGAAATAGAAGATAAAAGTCAATGTAGGTGTTTTTCTAGAATACAAAACAAGTAAAATACCCCAAAGAATATGTGACATTTTTTAAAATATTCTGTGGCAATATAATTCTTATGAGTAACTTACCAAGAAAATAAGATGCATTGTACGTTCTTTACATTCTTAATTTTTATCATTTTGCATTGGAAAAGGGAAAGTTGGACAATGAGGATAAATAATGTAGATCATTTATAATTTCAGTTATCCTGTGAGATGTTTGGCTAGCACTTGCTAATAAAGCACACTCCAGAAGAATATAAAAATGCCCATGCATATCTCTGCGTTTTATTTCAAAAAAGTAATGGCATTTCAAATTGTGGAGTATGAAGAATGATGGTAATATATAAAGCATATTGAAAAGAATAATACCCCTATAATTATAATGACAATTAAATAAATATTTTACTATAAAACTACTGTATATTAGTTCCTTTACTAATAGAAAATGCACATATTATAAAACAGAGTTTTGTCTTAATCGGATAGTAAAGGATGGCCCTCAGTGACTATAATTTTACAAATTATAAGCAAGAATAATTTTTATTCTCAAAACTTATCCAGGCTAGAAATATCTAAGTTCAAAAATCAATCATAGGGGAAGCCAGGATGGTTCAGTGGGTTAAGCACTCACTTTGCAGCACCGGGGACCCAAGATCGAATCCCGGCCCTGGCCCGTGCAGACCCATGTGCTAAACTGGGGAGTGCCCGCAGTTCAGTTCTCACTCTGTCTCTGTATCTCTCTCTCTCTCTCTCTCTCTCTCTCTCTCTTCTCTCTCTCTCTCTCTTTCTCTATCAAAAACAAACAAAAAAAATTCTTAAAAAAATATCAATCATATATAATAACATTTTCAATTAAAGGGGTAGAAGTATTGCAAAGAAAAAGAGCAGGAAGTGGAATAAATGTTTTGGGAGAAAATTTATAATATATAATGAAAAGTTATTAAGTAATACAATTATTAATAAGTGAAAGTTGGGAAAGTTAAATTATACTTAAAATTATTTTACTCATAATACAATAAGCATACAAGTACATGAGCATTTATATATGAATGAGCCTTACTTTAAATTCCATTAGAACTGAAAGTGGTGTCAATGAAAACCAGAACTGGACAATACTTATAGAGGTAAAAACAGATTTTATTTAGGAATTATTGCAATTGGGGAAAAGAAACTGTGGTTTAGAATTGGGCTCAATTTTGAATATGACAAAGAAAAGTGGGGATATACAGCCAAGAGATATGGTTGGGGGCATTAGTGGATAGAAAATTACTAAGAGGAGATGAGATATCAGCGGGTAGAAGGAATTGTTGCTAGACAGACCTAACAGAATTCTTGCTGAAGTTAATCCAGGGGGATCAGATGTCACCTGAGTGGATGCTGGTGGAGGAGAAGGAATTTGATTATATATTGGGTATACTGAGTATCAGTGGAGGGAACATCACTGTAACCTGATTTACTAGCATCCTTGCTAAAACAGTGTTGAAAGATAGGGCCTAAGCAAGAAGAGAGGTCAAAGGACCTGACTCTTCAAGGTTAGTCAAGGAGAGAGTCCCCTGTGTGAACATGAGGGAAGAAGGCGGAGAGAGAGAGAGAGAGAGAGAGAGAGAGAGAGAGAGACAGACGTGTGTGTGTGTGTGTGTGTGTGTGTGTGTGTGAAAAATGAGGGCTGTCTGGGAAGTATCCAGCCATGTAACTGTTCTCAATGGTGCATTTTTTTATTCTGGACAGCCCTTGCATATGTTAGATTCAGAGTATAGAGTACAACTTTTTTCAGGTACAGAGTACAAAGCAAGTTCTCTAAATAGGGAGCCTAAATTAAAATTGGAAACCTTACAGAGGAAATAATGGCACAATAAAACTAGCTACCGGAAGAACTAATTGGGCCATTATACGCTCATGCATAACCTGAGGCCCTAATTACCTGCGCTTTTCATCGAAATTTCTGCCTAAGAAGACATTAGTGGATACCTTATCTAAAGGTATTATTACAAAATATTTAACTTGTATGAAAAAAATACTTGTCTTTTCCAGAAAAAGAGAAAAAAACAAAACAGCAATGTAGAATACATTATGCTTTCTGTGTTCCTCTGCTGTGATTTAGTTTTTACATTTCTTCTTATATTCTTATGTGTTTTGTTTTGTTTTTTGTGTTTTTATTATACAGTTCTCGTCCTTTATCACCCTCTCTTTTTTTTCTTTTTGTCTTTCCATATGTTTCAAGTTGAGTGGAAAAACCAAAATGTATAACTTGACATTGGGTAATTATGATCTTTCCTTTTAAAGTGTCAGTTCTAGAGTTCCCCTTCCAAAATTCTTTCTCACCCATGATGTCAGTCCCCAAACCTACAACCTCCTTTCTGTTAGCCTATCATCACATTAATGTTACTCTCAAATAAATAGTCCAAGGACTCAACAAAACTTCCTTCTTCTTATCTGCCATTCCTCCCTCCCTTCTCTAACAGTAAGTATATGTACATATACTTGTATATTCTCCATGCTTACTGCCTTCAATTCATCATTTTCCATTACTTTTTTAAATCCAGTACTTACTGGCTTCTATCCCACACTTCCACTGAATTAATAGGCATCAAGGCCTCCTGAGATTAACTTCAGTTCCTACCAGTTGTAGTATGACTCCATGAAGCAGCTTTTCATGTGGTTGTCCAATCTCTCTTCTGAGATATCTTTTTTAATTTTGTGAAAGTGACTCATTGTCAGTCCTTCTGCTTTGTTGACAATTTCTTCCCTTTCTGCTTTCTGAGTTATCTTATCTTTTCCTGTGTTTAAATATTACTGAATGGCCCTGTGCTGAAGAGGAAGAACCTCAAATCTCTAATTGAGGTTCTAAAATCACGCAGGTAGGTGGGAACTTCCAAGGAGGTATTGCACCCCCTTTACTGGCCATAAAGCATGTTTGTCATTTTACTTATTACTGTAGTTTTCCATGTATAAGATGCCGCCCCCCCCCCCAATTTTTGGTCTAACAATTTTAGACAAAAGCATTGTCTTATACAAGGAAACATACTGTATATTATTTTCAGCTACCTAACACCTGGAAACACTTTTTATTAGAGAAGAACACCCTAGATGTTTTCTTGTGTGGCAAGGCAGGAGGACATTGTCTTTGAGTAAGAAAGCCAGAAACCACCCTGATTCCAGACTTCGCCTTGTGATGCAAGTTTCACTTGTGATTTAGCTATAATCTAAGACTTGAGACCTTAGGGAAGGGCAGGGAAATTCAGTAAAATACTAGAAATTGTTAATGGTGCAGAAGACTGTCAGTGCGAAGAGGCCAGCTGCAGGCATGAGGGACAGAGAGAGGGAACCCCAGCGGTTTGCTTCCCACGCTGGTCTGGGTGGTACCACACTGTATGCATCCTCATTGCCTGACCTCCCCCGGCTTCCGCCCATTTTCTGAGCCTGCTCCTGTAGACCAGCTTGATAATGTAACCTATTTAATAACATTCCAATAATGTCATTGTTCTGTTTTAAAATAACTGTTTTTGTCTGAGGGGGAAAAGAAAAAACTTTGACGGATGTCATTCCCTGACGTCTTTCCAGACTAGCCACACACTGAACATATTACTTCCTCAGTGTCCACTATTATAGTGATTTGTATTTTCACCCATCACCCATACCATAAATATGAGTACAATCCCTGCTCTTCACACTCTATCTTATTTTTGCTGGGTCTTGTTAATCCCATAGATCTTACAAGTCTTTGATGTCCAATGCCTCCTTGCCATCCCAACTGCCCATTTCTTCCTACTTGAGGCCCAGTAATTATCAACTGGAATATCGCAAAGCTTATATTATTTATTTTATCCACCCAAAACATCTATTATATTGAGGTTAGGCTAATATTAATGTCAATGACAGAGAAATATTTCTAAAATACAAATCTAAGTCATCAGCTTTGAACAGATTTGTCTCTGGTCACCCATTGTTCATTGGATAAAAATACAAACCAGGGGAAGCTAGGATGGCTCAGTGGGTTAAGCACTCGCTTTGTAGCTCTGGAGCCTGAGGATTGAATCCTGGGCCCAGCCCAGGTGGACCCATATGCTGAGCTGGGCTGTGCCCCCCGTTCAGTTCTTGCCCGGGCCAATGTGGGAGGCTCTCGGCCCAGTTCCTGCCCTGCGCAGCCCTGTGCCCGCCTGTGGAGTGAAACTATATGGAAAACTAATGTCAACTATGGAGACGGCTCTGGGCCCTCCCCCTTCTCTCTGTCTCTCTCTCTCTGTCAAAAAACAATAAAAGTAAATCTTAAATAAACAAACAAACAAACAAAAAATACAAACCAGAATAAGAACCAGTGATAACTCTGGCAGTTATTTTATTACATAAAGTGTAATACATAGACAGATGCTTTCTCTCTCAAGAATGCACATTGTATGTTACTTATTCCCTTATCAGAAGGTTTTCTTAAAAGTATAAAGAAAATCATGGGAAGGTCCCATGGAATCTTATATTCAGGTAAACCCATTTGGTGCGTTTTTGTAACTTAATTATTCATAGATGAGATGCTATACTAAATAAGTGTTCTTCTAAGTTTAAGGCTTATTCATTTTCTTCTTTTCTTGACCCTTCTAAAACATTTCAAATACTATATTTTATTTCCCTTTTCTTCTGGGTTTGTGATTTTAATATCAACCTCAAATTTCAACCTGCATTTTTAAATGTGTATAGCTGATATAATTGAAGCACATATCCAGTGAATGACTTGTGCTGATATTTTAAATTAAAATAATGTCATCCTAATATTCTCTCAGCATGCAGCTTTAGTTAGTAAGACTTTTCTCAACTTGCTGTTCTCATATATATTTTTTTCTGCTTCTATCTTGACCCTTTTGAAATAACATAGTCATGTTTGCTGCTTTCAAATCCTCTAGAATCTTTCCCAAGTCTAGTGAACTTTAAAAAATGTCAGTTAAAGGTTCACTGGATTTCCTGTTCACTTCCTTTAAAATGCATGGATAGCCTCCATCAAGATCGCTGCTCTGTCTCCTTGAAACGTAGTGCCTTTAGCAGTTTTGCTTTTTATCTGTACCTGTCCGACTCTTTTTCTTACAATTTTATGAAATCTTTTTTGGTTAGAAAATGCCTTATTTCTCTCTTTTTTTTTTTCCTGAACCAAATTTAAATAAGTGTTTTCACTTAATATGACTAAAATGGTAGTGATATAATTCTGTTTTGGGGAAAATAATTTCTAATGTATTGAAATTAAAATAACATCAAATACATGTAGTTTAATTCTAATAGTTATATATTTTCTAAAACGTTTTAATTAATGTATTAAAGGTTAATGCTTATATGAAAAGATTCAGGGAAATTAAGAACTTATTCTCTTATTCCTTACAAATCATGTGCAAACATGACTGCATACTTTGTAATTTTTCCTGAAATAAAGGAGTTCAGTGAAGCAGTAGGCAGGTATATGAACTTACGTACATGCCTCTAAAATTAGACAATTTAAAAAGAGATTTCTGTGATCTAAACACTATATTTCTAATAATGTAGGTGTGGCTGAACCAAAATTTCATAGGTGCACATAGAGTACCATTTTAAGAAAACATAGGTATACAGAGGCTAAAGCAGAAAAGAAAAAAGTAATTCTCTGAATAAATCTTCAATACGTAATATTATGATTGCAATTTTATAGTTTTAATAAATAAGTTTATATATTAGTTTAACTTTAGTTACCATTTAAATCTTAATAAATTATTCAGAATCTGGAAAAATTAAATATTAGAAGTTCAAACAAATACATTATTTTCATAGATTATTGTAAATACTTTATTTTTCATAATATTTTATAGTAATATGTAGTTCTTCATTCAAACAACCATAGGTCACATGGACTGGACTGGTGTTTATTCAAATTTTCTTAGTAGTGAAGCAAACAAACATTTGCTCTTCAGTTTTCTATGGCAGTTCAGATTTAAAATTTCTCTATCCTATTGTGGAAATTATTAATACCCTCTGTGTGTTTGTAGATTCTATTTAATTATTAGAGAAAGGGGGCTCGTGTTTGTACTCATCTGCCTGGAAATAAGTTTTCACCAGAAAATGCTTATTGGACACTGACAGATCAGAACTCTATATTTTATAACAGATAATGTGATTTCCAAAAGCCACTACTGAAGTGCTTATGTGACCCTCAAACTCTTCCAAATGATACACTGCCACTCTGTAGAGAGTCTACTAGATTCGCTAAAGTTCCCAGAGGAACTGTCTTGCTTTTAGTTCCTCACTACGACTGGTATGTGCTTAATCAACTACCCTGATGACACCACTGTGCTAATATGAACAATGAGCATTTTTCAATTATTATGTCACCTTCAGGCTAAAGGATCCAGTTTTCTGTAGGAACTTTCATATTACTGGTTCAAAGTTACCTCAAATTCAATGTATTCAAAGTTTAGCCCTTGTGACATTTCAAACTCAGCTATTTTCCTTTTTTTATTTTTTTGCCTCTCAATTAATGGTGTCACCTTCCAAGCTTTTGTAAAATCAGTAATAAAGACTGCTTTGATGTCTTATACCCTATCTTCTAAATAAAGAGTTTTCAAAATGTAATCCTCAAATATGATGTTAATAAATAAATTACTTACATTTAAATAGATTTTATCTCATATAGTTGTGGCCCAAAATATTATTATTACCATTATTATACTAACAGTAATAA
>PVKE010032827.1:0-18272 GCA_004027555.1 Craseonycteris thonglongyai
TCTCTCTCTCTCTCTCTCTCTCTCTCTCTCTCTCTCTCTCTCTCTCTGTCTTTCTCTCTCTCTCTCTCTTTCACTCGCCATCTCAGGGCCCAAACTCTAGCCACTCTGATTTCAAAGCATGATCCCTCTGCTTCCTCCCTTGGTACTATGGGCCAGAAGCCAAGGCCATTTAAAAGCTGAGGATTCTTGGCCCTCATTTATGCCTGGCAAGGGGGAGGTGTCTGGAATAAGGGAAAGCCACATGGCCTGGGAGCATGCAGACCATCCCAGCCTGTTTTGGGATGAGTCAGGAAATGCACCCTCCCTGCCCGACAGCAGTCTGGGCTACAATCATCTGTCTGCTTGTGAAACGTCCCCTTACACCAGGTAGGTGACTTCGAATTACACACACACACACACACACACACACACACATAAAACCATGAGCTTTGGAACAAGACACACCTAAGCAGAAATCCTGGCTTTTTCTTGTAGCTGGGTAACCTTAGGCATGTAGCTTAACCACTCTGAGTTTAAGTTTCATTATCCGTCGTTGAATAAATAATGAGTGCAGGGAGTAGGAACACAGTAGAGAATTAGATAGATAGGTCCCTGTTCTCAGAGAGATTGGTAGAGAAGACAGATAATAAATCAATCAACAAGATCATTTAAGTGTAATAACTGTTATATGGAAAATAAAAATAAAGTAAGACAAGCAGAAATAGGGGAGGAAGAGCCTACTTTAGGTAGTTACTAAAAATGTCACTGAGATGGTTACATTTAAGCAAAAACCTAAACAATAAGAAAGAGCCAGCCATGCAAGGCCCCAGGGATGGTGGAGTGTTCTAGTCGAGGAAATGGCAAGTGCAAAGGTCCTGAGGTTGGAATGTACATTGGACAAATGGCCCCTCTGCCCTCCTTATTCTTCTTCATCCAGCTCTTTGCATAAAAGAATGAATCTCAGAGGGAAGGCAGAGCAACAAAAGAGAAGGAGCCTGGGTCCCTGAGTCACTGTGTGGAGCGGGAATACCTATGTTGGATGATTACATGATAGAAAAGAGAAATCAACAAAAGTTTCAGGAGTCGTGGTAGAGTTTGCCTTAAAGGATGGGTAGGAAATGAATTGGTGGAAATCTTGGAAAAGACAGACTCACAGTCTTTGACTTCAGATAGCACTAGGCTCGGCTCTGTCTCTTTCTGTCTGTGTAGCTTTGAACACGTGGCTTCACCTCTCTGAGCCTCTTGGGAGGCTAATGAAATTTCCCTCGCAGGACTGCAGGGAAGATTGATACCCATAAAGTGTGTGGGTCCAGACACAGAGAGAATGCTTAATAAGCGGACACTATTGTCGTGGTTAATGTCCATCAAAATTGCTCAGAATGCGCAAGAGGCACTATGCAAAAAGAGCCGCGTGGTCCCCTGCTTTTTCGCATGGCATCGGGTCCCCAGATGGGTCCCCAGAGACTTGTCTCACAATAACTGAGACACCTACCAGGCAGATGTTAAAACTGGTGATTCATGCTTGAACTATTATAAGAGCCTCTTAATGATCCTCTCTCCTCCCGATCCATCTCGACACCTCTGCTAGACTTGTCATCAAAAAATGGTGTGCATCCTGTCATTTCCCAATGACAGCCCTTCAGTGCCTTTACACAGGCAAGTCCAGATGCCCCGGCTTGATGTTCCACATCAGGTTCTGTGACATATCGGACTTACTTATGCATGGGAATCCCTAGGACACAGTGAGAATGTGGATTCTTGGGCTCTAATCATATCTACTAAATAGAACATTTGAGGGGCCCAGGAAATTGCATGTCTGAGATTCACTACTATAAGACTTTAGCCATTCTCAACCCAATCCACCCCTCAACACACACTCCACATCAGAGCCATGAAAGTCGATTTGGTCTCTGCAGCTCACAGTATGGCTTCACAACCCAATACTACAACACACTGGGTGACCCCTTGCTATGTTGCCAGTTGCTCTGTTTGGATTTTCCTCATTATGTTCTACCTGGGCAGTAGGTACGGCTCATTGTATAGATAAGAAAACTGATGTGTGCATGGTCCCATAGCTAGGAGGGGACAGAGTTGGAGCTGGGCCCATTTGGGCAGCATCCTCAGGTGGAGAGCTTGGCCTCTCTCGGGTCCGCTTCCTTCTCATCTCCTCTTGGGAGTGTCCCTAGACCACCAGGCATGTCTGAGCGCACAGAGGAGACTGAAATTCATGGAGGAAGCTGGAATCAAGAAAGATCGGAAGAGCTACGCCAAGAGCACGGTGTGGGGAGCTTTGCAGAATCGGATTGGTGAACCCAAGGCCAGGACGCAGTCACTCCAGCCATGCTGGGGGAAGCAGGTGTCTGTGGGACCGAACTCTTCACATGAAAGTGGCCGGCAGGATCTGACGGCCTGACTTCAAATCCTGTCTCTGTCTTGGGGCCACATTTATTGGGCACTTACTTAGGGGCTCAAACACATGGAGCAAATAACTAAACATTCTGAGCCTCTGCCCCCTCAACCCTAAAATGAGAATTTATTCATTCAATAGGATGGAGGGAGCCCCTCCAACATGGCCGATGCCATTCTAGAGCTGGAGATGACAATGACAGTCACCATATCATAGACAATGACAGTCACTATATCATAAAGTTGGCATGAGCGTTTAGTACTTTAACACATAGAAGGAACCTGGCGCTTAAAGAACTTTCAATTAATGCCCTTAGAATTATTTATTTTGATATTATTCTTAAATTTGGAAAAAGCTTACCAACATATTGCCAAATAAGGTCACCAGGTTCCAATCCTCTTAGCTGTATATAGGCCCCACGGCTGTTTTTATAAAGTTTTATTGGAACGCAGTCACTCTAATTCGTTTACATGCTATCTATCTATGGTGGGTTTCTTGCTGCAGTGGCTGGATTGAGTAGTTGGAACAGAGACTGTATGGCCCGCCAAGCATAAAATATTTACTATGGGACCCTTTGCAGAAACAAATTGCAGAGCCCTGGACTGGGTGAGGGTTATTTATGTTCTTTCTCCTTATTGCTGCATTTGGTTTTTAACTTTTCTCCCATTCTCCTCCAATATTGTGGCTAGCAATGATATTTCCATACAGGAATAATTTTAAGGTCGTTTCTCTAAGAATGGTTGCTGAGCAGTGTGAATTCTGTATGGATTACATTTCCCCCAAGTGACTCTCGAAGGATTGAAGAGCTTTCTGTAGGGAGAAAGACTATGGATCATAGGTTAATGCCTATAAAATGAGGAACCTCTATGCAACAGATTCTTTGAATTCTCTCTGTTGCTCTGATTACATGATGAAAAACCAGCCCCATTCTTTTATTAACTATGGAGCTAAGTAGATTTTTCTTTAAGTGTATTATAAGAAAATCAATCAAATGTCTTTTTATTTTTCTGATGTGTTAACAACTGGAAACTTTGAATAGCCAGAATTTGGATATATATATTAGTAGAGTGGTTAATAAGTTTTGGAGTCTGATCTCCAAGTTCAAATCCTGCCTCAGCCATTATCTGGCTGTGTGACCTTGGTCAAGTGACTGGATGTCTCTGGGCCATTGTTAACTACAGGGTAGAGATGTTAAGCCTCTACCTCATGAAGATACTGTGAGAATTAGGTGGATCATATGTATAAAACATTTAGCCCAGTGCCGGAGCCTTGGTAAGAACTCAGAAATGCTTGCTGCTAGTTATCGATTTATTACTTACTATTGGCAAAAATCCCATATTCTGAGAAATAGCATCATCCAGCCAGTTGCTGATAGTTGATGCAACTCCAGATATCAGACAGACCAGGCAGAGTTCTCTATCGACCAGCTGTTTGGTCCCAATGCCCACAAGGCCGAGTTGGGGTTTCACTGAACTTCATCGGCCTGGCCCAGGGCTGGGCACTTAAAACACCCTTGGAAAGGCTCGTTGACCCAACCAAACTGGGGCTCAAGGTCATTGAGACAAACCAGACATGACCAGATAGGAGCTAGAAACATGTCCCCACCCCTGCCTTGTCCCGGCTAGAACAGCACGTCTGACATTTGTCAGTGGAGGCTCCCTGCTGACCTCCCTCTACCTGGCTCCAGCTCCTTCCTGCTGGGACCCCGAAACCTCCTGCATGAGGAACATCTGTCTTAAGTCCCCCAGGACCCAGTCTCGCCGAGGCGTGGTGCATCTGCACATTTGTAGCCTGAAAATATTCATTTCAGGCCCCCCTCCCCGCTATTGAACCACCACCCCCTCCCAATCTCCTCCCTCTCATCATGGTGCACCGAGCACTTTCTAGAAGCTTCTGACGTAGGCTTTTAATTTGGGCAGGAGTTGGGGCTCTGGGTAGTGGGGGCGGGTGTATGGGGCAAAGAGGTTGTGGAGGAAAATAAATTCCCCTTCCCAGAACAATCAGAGGAAGACAGCTCCCAACAATGGCCAGAGCATCCTCACGGGCCATGATGACAGCCCTTTCGAACTTATCACACCCCGGCACTATATTAAGGCTCTGAGATTACAGTGCGCCCCATCAGGGGCACATCTGGTGGAAATCAGCACGGAGCGGCCAGATAGGATCGCTAAAAAAGCAGACGGGGGGAGGGGGGAGACCACGGCAATGCAGGGGCAGACGTCCCAGGGGTACAGTGGTGTGGGCGCTTATGTGGCCCACCTTCCCCCTGCCATAAAACCAAGGATCCTAATTTAAGCAGGGTCAGGAGCAGAGCTCAAGAAGCAGGATGCATGTTTAAGATCCAGAAGTCCAAGTCAGGGGAACAGTTAGAGCGACCACTAATTAGGACTTACTACGTGCTAACCACCGTGGTAAGTATTCAACACGTATTACCACATATAACCTTCATGGCGACCCTACAAGGTACATAATATTGTTATTATCCCATGTACAGCTAAGGGAACCAACGCTCAGAGATCAAGGGACTTGCACAAGGTCACGCCTCTAGAGACTGATGGGGTGAGCGACTGTCCTGTCTTACCCAGAGCCAGGGTTTTCAGGGTTCACCTGGGATAGTCCTGGGAAAACCAGGATGGAGCTAGGGTTTCAGTCCCAAGCCAGTCCAATGTCTGATATGAAAAGCTTCTATTCTTGCCCATTCTGCTACCCCGTTTCCTTTATTCTCTGCTCACTCATTCAGTCGTGTATTCATGGTCATTGCAGAAGTGTTTGCTGAGCACCTACTATATGTGCCAGGCACTGTTCTAGGCACCAGGGACACAGCAGTGAAGGAGACAGGCCTAAATCCCTGCTGTCACGTTGCTGACACAGTCGTGGCTCCTTTGTTAGAATTATGGTGTCTCCCTCTAGGCTTTATCTTCCCCCGGGGCTTCTTGAATCTGCTTATTACTAGCAAATGAAAGCAATGAAGCAGTCCCTCTGTATGATTCTCTGCCCTGTGTCCTTCTGAAAAGGATCTGGAACAACCTCAAGAAAGGGTGCACACACAGAAGGCTCGCTCGCTATTGCGTCGCCTCTTCAGTCTAGAAATAGGAAGGCCACTGGGACGTTGTGATCAAAGCGTGCGCAATCAGGAGGGTTATAAATAGGGGAGCTGAACTTCAGCAGATTCCTGTGTGCCGGAACTGGGGGGGAGGGGGGGCATTGCCTACTGAGAGGCTGAAATCGACCAGAAACAAAAGACGTGGTCAGTGCTGCAGCAGCAAGACCCAAGTTCAAGCCCAGACCTGCCACTTTCTCGTTAGGTGGTTGTGGGTACATCCCTAAACCTCTAAATGTTTATGTTCTGTGAAGTAGAGACGAGAGTGACAGTCATTTCCCCAAGGTGTGTGTTGGAAGTGAACTCAAGTACCTAATAAGCCAGTTCGTGGAGGAAACATAAATACCAGTTCAGTTCCTTTCCTCCATCCTCCTATTTTCTATAAAGACACTTCTATAGCACTTACTATACTCCATCTTGTTCTAAAGGCTTAGGGATACTAACTTGTCTAACCCTCATAACATCCCTCGGTTTTGAGGATTATTCCCATTTGCAGATGGAAAAACTGAGGAAAGGAAAGGAGGATTAACTTAGACTTCACAGCCCATCAGCGACAAGGCCGGACTTTGGACCTAGGGGAGTGTGGATTCAAGTGCAAACAATTTAAGGAGAAATTAACTAAAGCCACCGCTAAAACCCCCACAGTCGGCTTCAAGACCCCACTAAGTTAACAGAACTGGTGAGCATCCAGGGGTGGCAGGGAGCAGGCCAGAGGACAGCTAGAGGCGGCTTGTGTTCGGTGGACTCTGGCCAGGCTTCAGGAAGCCAGTCACAGCCATGGCTTATTCACGGGGGTTGGAAGCCCCCCAAGATGCTCTCCTAACCCCTCCTTGTGCACCTGCAAATGGATTTGTCCTCGAGGCTGACCTCCTGGAGGAAGAGTCTGCCAGGCTCAGGTTGGGGACAGACGGGCACACACCTTTCTTTACAAATAAGGCTCCTTATGGCCCAAATGGGGACATGGCCGAGTGAAGGCGGGTATATAGCCACTCTTCTTATGAGCATCACCTGGAATTAAATATCTGCAGGCGCTGCTCCTTGCGCCCACGTGAAAGGCATTTGGGTGGAAAGCAGCCAGCCAATGGGCAGCAAGGACGGCACCAGGGGCGGAGTTAAAAGGACCCTCTCGCCCCACTCTGTTCTTCTCTCCGGAGCCTGAAGTCCTTTTCGCAGGAGGGGGTTGGAAGATTTCTTCTTTCTTTATTCTTTATTCTTTATTCTAAGCTAAGGCTGCCCTGTGTTTTGGGGGAGCTGGTAGGCTTTCTTTCTATCTCTTGAAGTTTTCTAGCTGCTAGGCAAATCCTCAAAAGGCCTCAATGTTTTCTGACTCTGGGGAGGCAGAAAGAGCAGCGTCAGAAGCCTGTTTGAAACCTGGGGGCTCAGAACTGTCTTGGGGAGACCTGTCTTTCCACAGGGAGGCCTCTGTGCCTCTTGTTGGGGGGCTGGAGGGCGGTTGCTGGGGGCCAAGGGGAGGGGACTGGAGGGCTGTCTGGATGCTCAGCTAGCCCGGCCTCGCTGGTGCTCTTCCTTCACGTTCTCGAGAAGCAAAAAGCTACTTGTCCGACTCCGAACTCCTGGACGAGACCCCGAGCTCTGACCCTCGTTCTGGCTCCCAGTACGGCTAGGGAACACTCATGGAACAAGGAGGGGGACAGGGGGCAAAAGAGGGGTCTCCGTGGGTTGGGCTCTCCTGGAAAAGGTGGGATGCTCTGTGACCCTGCAGACACCCCCAAACTTCTGACTCAGCTTCTCCAGGGGAGCAGGGCTCTCAAAGACCCCCTGCCTCCTGACGTGTGGAGGGAGGGGCGGGAAGGCCCGTTGAAGTGCCTCCTCTCAGCTGCCAGTAGCGCTTTCTCCTCCCAAACAACTTACCAACCGTGGAGGCAAGCTGCCCTCACCTGGGGGAAGGGGTGGAGAACCGACATGGCTGCAACCCCACTGAACTCTCCCGGAGAGTCCTTGCCACATGGGCTGTGGTTCAATGCCGGGCCCTGAAGCTCCACTGCCCGAGCTGGGACCTCAGCCCTGGTTCCTCCTACGGACCTTGGGCAAGTTACTTCAGCTCTCTGTTCTGTTTTCTCGTTGTTGGCTGGGAATCTAGTGCCTCGTCATGGGGTTAGGCTGACTAAGTGGGTATGTCATTCAAGAGAGCAAGTCTTTGTCTTAAAACAGGCAGGGTTACCGGTAACCACCAGGATGGCACGGAAGCAAAGGCTCTGGCCTCCCGTGTGGGAGGCCCCCCGACTTCATTTCCGTCCCGCACGGCCCCACATCCACCTGTGCGGCATGAAACCATGTCACAACTATGGAGACTGCTCTGGGCCTTCCTCTCTCTCACCTTCTCTACCAATAAAATAAACGAGGCAGGGTTAGAAAGAGCTGGTAGTTAATGGGGGAAACTAGTGCTTCTGAAGAATTGAGCCTCAAACTGGTAGGCAGCTCTTACTCCTTGCACGCCGATGCAAGTGAGGGGCGCTGAGCCCGGGGGGGCCGGGCACCCCTACCATCGTGTCCTCTTCGGGACTTTCTTGTGCAATGGGGAGAAAGAAGGGACGCCTTCTTTCCCTGAGACCCCGGCAGACCAAGTGGATAGTTGGGGCCCACTGGGAGCTCCCCTTCTTCCCAAGCTAGCCCCTGTCTTTAGCAGCACCCCTGAAAAGGACCAGCATTCCTATTTCAGGGACCCACCCTATGCCCAGCGTGGCTTAAGCTCTCGTGCTGTGAGGAGCTAAGCCCAGGAACCTGGGAGTGGAATCGGCTCTCTCGCCCTGTGGGTTCTACTTGATTAGCATCAAGTGTGAGGCCTATCTCATGTTCCAAAGGTCCCAGCTGCTGCTGGGGAGGAACATTTGCCCTCTTTACAAAGGAAATATGGCTTGATGACCTGACTCCACCTGCAGTCAACTTCTTTTACTTCTATTCTACTCTAGTATCACAGGGCCCCCTCTAGGGTTGTTCTCTTCTGACCTGCCTCACGCCTTTTCTCTACCCACCTGCCGGCGCCAAACCCTCTCTAATAGGCCCTTTGGCCTGGGTCCTGTGAACGCAGTGAACACACTGGGTGTTGTAACCACACAGGTGTGGTGTTGACCAGCCTAGAACGTGGGTTCTACCCAGGACTTACACTGCTTGGGTGTTCCTAGTGCATACCTACCACACCTTACGGGTCTACCTCCCGTGATGGATGCCTGATCCTGCCCCTTTTCAGGGGGCTGAGAGCTGCCTATGCTGCTGTCGGAATGCGGGGTGTAAGGAGAGAGAGGGCTGGTCAGTGTGCACACCCCTGAGCTCAAACTCTGAAGCACATGAGGGGCCCGCTTGGCCCCCGAAAGCTTGCCCAGGTTTGGGTTGAGGAGAAAGAGGGAAATGCCATCCCTCCAGGGCTGCAGCTGAGACTCAGCTGCCGGGAGGTGCCCGTACATCGTGGGCGTGGGCTTCAGCCATGGTTCTCTTGTCTTCATCCTCTTCAAAAGACAGGAAGTCTTCTAATGGGAGCTCCCGCCCCCACTTTACAAAAGCTAATGCTGAGGGGAGGGAAGTTGCTCCTGTTTTCCATGAATGTGGGCTGAGTGACAGCTGGATGGGATTGTCAGAAGGGCTGACTTGCAAGGTAGCAGCTCCATGACTCGTGGGGGAGACACTTATACCTCTGGGCAGAGCTGAGGGTCTCCTGATGTCCCCTGGAGCTGATGCAGCAGGCCTGTGACTTTATCCGACCTGGAGATCTTTCTCCCCAACGCCAATGCTGCAGGCGCTCCGTATGCTTTATCTGCTCTGTGGGAGAACGTATTCCTGAGGTGACCAACTTCTTTCCAATGAAAAGGAGGACATAAAGAAACATTGCAAATAAAAAAATTTATTCTTTGTAACAGTAACCAAATAGGGGAAGCCGGGATGGCTCAGTGGGTTAAGCGCTCACCTTGCAGCCACGGGGACCGAGGATGGAATCCGGGCCCAGGCCCATGCGGACCCATATGCTGAGCTGGGGAGTTCCCCCACTTCAGTTCTCACTGGGGTGAGACCCCGGCCCAGTTGCTGCCCTGTGCAGCCCCTCACCCACCTGTGGAGAGAAACTATGTGGAAAAGCCAATGATGTGCAACTATGGAGACTGTTCTGGGCCCTCCCCCTTCTCTCTATCTCTCTGTCAAAAACAATAAAAATAAATCTTTAAAAAAATAAAATGAATAAATGAAAATAGCATTATAATATAGTAAATAGATAACGCAGGCATATTGATTATTTAAATATGAATATTTTTCGATTGAATGAATATAGTTAATGTGTCATTTTCAAAAAAAAATTAGGAATATCCGTACAAGAACTACTTTTCATATTGAATTTCACAGCAAGTGCTGCAGCTAGAGTATCAACACTCAGTCTTGATTTTTCAGTTGTCCCAGAATCTTGACACTGTTCTCAGTCCAAGAATCTTGACACTGTTCTCACTCACCATAAGAGAAGCTGGCCTTTCTGGTTAGTAAGTCTGCTCAGATGGGAGTCCATCTGCAACCTCCCCTCAATCTGAAGTGTTCCTAGTACAGGAAGTTATACTTTGACGGGCCCTGTGGTCGCTATAAGGATTGTCACCTTGGTACTGTGGGTACCCCACTGAGCAATTATAACTTTGGCTCCCGCAAAAGGAAAGCCTGAACAAGGTCTCAGGAGAGGTGGGTAGCTTGTCGAGGGGGTAATCTTAGGAGGCATAAGATGGAATAGAACGAGAAAGGGATGGAAATGGGGCGTATTGAGTGGTTTATGTGAGACCCTGGGCCACCTAAGAAGCATACAAGTCCCTGTAGACGGTGCACCCCAGGGATGGGAGGGAGGGCCATTTATTCATTGACTCCCATCTTGCATTGAGCAAGGATTGAATCTGGGCTTGAACTTAACCACACATATGCATCTGTCATGAAAGACGCGCCTCTGGACAGAAAGCCAAGCTGCACTCAGGCAAGCTGCTGTCCCTGCCTAGAATGGCCCAGCTTGGCTGTGGCTGAAACCAGGCAAAGCTAAGGGCAGGCACTGGGAGCCCATGTGCTGCTACATCTGATGATTTGGCTTCTGTCCCTTTTCCCTCTGCCCTGCTGGACTTGAGCTCAGAGCAGGGAGGACCCTGCTAGTTGGAGTAAACTGCATACAATGACTGGAACTTGGCTGGTACAAGACTGTCACCAAATGGCACCCCGAGGGTGTTAAGCTTAGCCTAAGACCCCTGGTCCCTGACCTGTAAGTTGGTGGGGAAGTCACCTTTGTTCTTCCCAGAACTAGAATGGGCTGTGAAGCAGATCTAAGCCTTTGTCCCTTCTGTGTGGCCCTCAGGAGGGCTCATGCTCATAATCTACTTGTGACCCCCCCCCAGAGCTACCCACCTTCCTGCTCCCTCCAGCTCCAACTTGCATGGAGCCGCGTCCGGGTATATGTTGGACCTTGGTGGCTTCCAGCCATACTGCCTACTACTCAGCTCTGTCTTGACTGGGCACAGCTGGACAGGATGGGCACACGAGCCAGGGACAGTTGAGGCCATGTCACAGCTGGAATGGCTTGGTGTGAAGAGTTGTGGGCTTAAGGTGGTGGTCCCTGACCTATAAACTGCAGGTTACTGGCAATGAACTTGAGAGCACTTAGAGTTGAAGCTGCAAGATGTATGAGAGGCAATGAGAAGCTCTGGTGGGTGAAAGGGCAGCAGACACGGGGGAACGTTCCACTTCTTGAAGACAACAAATACCTGTGTAGAAACGCAAGATGGGAACCAGGAATGTTTGGCTCCTAGAACCCATCAGTTCTTGCACTCAACTGTAGACCACGGGTAGCTCTTCGATGAGCCTAGCTTCCTCTCTGAAGGGATTCCAACCTTGCAAACCAAGACTGACACAGGTGCTGGGCTTATCTGAGCCCAAAACAGGTATGAGGACAGACAGGTGGCCTGCGCTCCCTTTGCTGACTGTCACCTGTATTTCTTCTGACCTATAACCCTCAATGGATACAAGCTGGAGGTGCCCAGTTTATAGGGGCCCCATTGGGTGCCAGCACCAATACTTGTGCTTGTCTGTAGTAACAGCAATTCTCTTCCTGGCTCCGGAATAATTTTCTCCTGACTAGATTGCAGATAGCTCCCACGGGATGAGTGTTTAGCATGTGTTAAGAATTGAAGGGGAAAGCCGGGATGGCTCAGCGGGTTAAGTGCTCGCTTTGAAACCCTAGGGACTGAGGATCGAATCCCGGCTCCAGCCCAGGCCGGACCCACATGCTGAACTGGGGTGTGCTTCCCAAATGCGGTGAGGCCCCCAGTTCAGTTCAAAAAAAAAAAAGTGCTTTCATAGAGCTGTTAGTATATTGATTCTGTCTGACTCCTTTTGGGAAAGCCGGAATGGCTCAGTGGGTTAAGTGCTCGCTTTGAAGCCCTGAGGACCGAGGATCGAATCCCGGCTCCGGCCCAGGGGGACCCACATGCTGAACTGGGGAGTGTCCCCAGTTCAGTTCAAAAAAATTAAAAAAATTAAAAAATAGGTTATTTAAAAAAAAAAATTGAGCTGCCTCTGAATTGGCAAATGTACCATGACATTGAAGCTTGCACTTGGCTCTGTACTCCAAAATTCATAATCCTGTATCTTAAGACCTCAAAGTGAGTTCAGGTTCCCACAAAACCTAGGTCCTGCCCCTTTAGGATTGCATTCTCAATGGATCCTATGATAACCCAATCAGCTATGTACCATCAGCACCTTCGTTAAATGAGAAAACTTGGGGATGAAACCATCCCCCCTGGGTCCAATGACCTACAGCTGACAGTCTGTACTTAGCTTGCTGGAGTCATCAGAACTATGTTATGGGTGGGGATCTGGCTGCCTCTTCTACACATTCTCACCTACTGTTTCCTCTCCTCCTCCCGCTCCCAGCTCCAATGCCCTAAATAACCCCTGATGACTCCAGTCTAGCATCTTGTCTCACCCAGTGCCAATGGCTGTGGTCACCTGTGCTCAGCACGTTGCAGCTGGGACAACTTCAGGCTACTGGGTTCCTAGCAGTTAATGGCTTGGCTCGCTCTCCACGACCTTGTATAAATAGCAGGTCGATCAGAGGTTCACCAGTTTTGTGATTAGTCACAGCCTTGTTGCCCATCATTCTGTACGGTAGTTACGGACTCTGGGAAGACAGTACCAACTTATGTAGGAGAACCTCAAGGGAAGTGGGAACGTTAGTTATTTGGGAATGATCGAAACAGTCACTGGCATCATGGTGGGGACATCGAGGAAAGACTGAACGTTTGAGTCACTGCTGAAGCCAAGATTAGGGCTGTGGGCCTGTCCCAGGAGCTGATTTCTAAACCCAGTTGCTCTTGAGCTCTGACTGAGATCTTAAAAGTGCTTTGCTTCTGAGCACAGCTGAGGAGAGATCCAAGCCAATTCAAAGCAATCAGCGTCTAGGGCTCCAATAAGGGGATAGAAAGCTAGTCAAACTCCAAGCACCTGCTACACGCCAGGTGCGCCAAAGCAAGAGCCAAGAGTGAGGCATTATCTCGCCTTCTAAAAGAAACGTCTGAGTCCAGACTCAGGCTGAGCTCTATTTTGACTTCTGCCCTTTGCATTTGACTTAAGTTGGACCACACCATACGAGGACCAGAAGTCCTCTTGGGGGTTCAGCTCCATTTCATGTAACTTCAGTCTGAGCAAAACTCAGTGCCTAAGGGACGTGCTTCCCTTGGGAAAAGTGTGTGTTCTGAGATGCCCTCTGCCTAGGTTACAATTGATTTCAGGAAAGTTACCAAAAGGATCCCTCCCTGCTACATAAGCCTGGTCATCTCCCTGAGGCTTCTGAATCCTTCTGGGATAAAGCACTGAAAACAAAATGGGAGTGTCCCCGTACCCCAGGGCAACAATAACCCAGCTGGTCTAATTCACACCCCTGTGCCTGCATCCAGTGTGGATCCAGGTCATTGGCAACTCCAGACTTGGTGGTCAGGATGGCCTCTGAGAAGTCACATCGGCGCAGGTGCCTGAATTAATGGGGCTAGGCAAAAAATCTTGTGTCCAAAGTAGGAGCAGCCAGTGCAAACGCCCTGAGGTAGTCATGAATGTGGGACAAAGAGCAAAAGGACAATGACTTAGAGGGGTTGGTGGCAATGTGGACACAGATGGGCTGGAGCCCCAGGATGCTGTAAGGGCCTCAGCAATGGAAGTGTGTGAGCCACGTGCTTTGCGAATCCCAGCAGCTGTCTGACATTGGCTACAGACAGCAGGAAGTAGGGTAGTGGTTAGGACACTATCCTACCCATCCAGGTGAGAGACGGGACTTGGATCAAAGTGGTGACAGTGAGGAGGGCACGATGAAGATGGCTGGGGGTTGAGAAGTGGCCGTAGAATTTGCTGAAGGACTGACTATTGGGTGTATTGATTGGAGGGGAGCAAGGAGTCCCAGTTATAAGTCCCAGTTCGATGTCTGGGTAGATGATGGTGGCACTAACTGAAATGGGAAAGGCCAGGGCGGGAGAAGGTGTGCGCGGTCCATGAAGAGCAAGCTAGGGGACTTCCAAGATGGTGCTAGGGCTCAGCCCCTGACGGGACCCCATTGGACTCGTTCTGGTGAGTTGGGGAACCTCAAGCAGTGACCCTGGTTGCCCGGAGGAGGCAGGAAGAATTAGGAAGTTCAATGGCACGGTGGTCAAGGGGATGAAGGAAGACGTCACCAGGGAACATTTGGAACAAAGCAATGCCAACAGCCCAAACCTCACCCTCTGCATACCGAAGAGTTTTATGAACAGAGATGTGTAATGGCAAAACTAAAAACCCAAATGCCTGTGCGGCGTATGGTCCAAACTCGAGTTCAACTCACAGAAGCAAGCCCTAGACTCCGATTCCGAAGCAATCCTGCCCCATGCAGAGAGAAGGCTGGAAAGGTTTGAGAGGCCTTGATGATACCTTTCCCTGCTCGTCACTTCACACCGTCTCTCAGCGCAGATGCCTTCTTGTGACAGGAGAGTGAGATCAGTCCTTACCCCGAGGAGCCATGCCACCTCTGGCAAGTGGGAGCCCTGCTGGTTGCCTCTGGCTGTGTGAGTCATCGTCCATGTTGTAAAAATAATGGCTTTTCCAAAACTCAACTTCAGAAGGCGCCTGAGCTAGTTAGACTAACTAGTTTCAACTGCTTTGGCCACTTCTAGCTGTTTTTGGGAACAGTCCCTGGAAACTTCCTCTTCGATGCTTTTTTTTTTCTCTCTTGAGATAGTTAAGATGATTGCTGGGAGGGTCTGTGAATCATTTTAGCCTGACTGCCCCTTTGTACAAATGGGGGACACTGAGGCCTCTGGGGAAAAATAACAGCAGTCCCCCTTATCCAAGGTTTCACTCTTCTGCAGTTTGTAAGCTGTGGTCTGCCAGGGTTTGAAAATATTTAATGGAAAATTCCAGAAATAAGTAATTCAGAAATAAGTTGCGTGCCGTTCTAAGGAGCAATGAAATCTTGTGTTGTCTTGCTCCATCCCGCCTAGGATGTGACTCCTGTCTCCACTGTGTACAGTCCCTGCCTGTATGTCACTTAGTTGTGCTCTCGGTTATCAGACTCCCTATGGGGAGGTATCATTGTGCTGGGGCCACCCAAGTGCAAGAGTAGCGAGGCTGGCGTTTGGAATCCGCCAAAGAAGCGGAAGAGCTTTCTTTACGTGACCAGGTCAAAGTTGTTGACTTAAGGAGGGAACAAGTTGTATGCTGAGAAGGGGGGAAAAAAAGTTGTATGATGAGGTTGTAAGATGTAAAGTAAGAATGAATCTTCTACCTATGGACTTGAGGGGGCGGAAATCATGCTAGTTTCTGCAGCGGTACCTCCAAGTGCCAAAAGTGACGGCCACAGTGCACAAGTGTTTAAGTTCGGATGGAAAAGCACTAGGTTCGTGGGTGGAGACATGAACAGAAAATGCTTTGACTGATGGCAACATGTTGAGCCAGAAAGCACTGAGCCTGTAGGAAGAACTGAAGGGAATCCCCAGAAGCAAGTGACGGCATTTAGACATGACTCTTACGCTAGATGCTTCTAGTCCTATGTCAGTGTTCACCTTGCTGTGCCAAGCTTACAAATGCTCAGAAGTATGTGTAGGAAAAAGCGACGATTCCACTGGAGTCCTGGATGGGTTCCTGCAGATAAGGGGGGACTTCCTGGACTTGATGTGGGTCTGAGCTAAGACCACAACTCGGATCAGCGCCGGGCACCCTGAATCTGCAGGTCCTCCCTTCTCCATCTCTTGTTCAATCCCCCTCCCCCTCCCCCTATTGAGTTAGGAAAGGGCCTAATGAAACCTCTGCATTCATTGATTCATGGATGCTTTGAGGACCCAGACTCCCATTAGAGAGAAATGATGCATGGCCGACACCGTTCTGGCGTGACGTTGAGGACCAGCGGGGAGGATGGGGCAGCTGTCAGTACGATGTGGGCTAGGAACGGAGATGAGTCTCCAGGAGACCAGAGACAAGCCTGTGCCCTGGGTCTCAGCAAAGGTGTCCTGTCCCACCAATTGAGTCCAATCCAGCTTTCCTGGAGCCTCCCCTTGGGGCCTTTCCTTGGAGCCTAGCTCTAGCGTCTGTCTCTGTAGCTTTCTATAAAGCAGCCCCTGCTTTCAGAACCCTCCAGAACATGAGCACATGCCACGTGCCAGGGGCTGGGAGCGTCCTAACCTGATCTAGTTGGGGGAGGGGCAGGGGAGAGGGACATGCTGATGCAGCCACGAAGCTGTTCTGCCAGTCGCTCCTAGGCAGTCAGCCTGCTAGGGGCTCATGACACCAAGTCCCAGAAAGTCCTTGAGTTTAAAAGCGCTCTGAACAGGAGAAAAGGGTCTTTGCATGACCCTGGGAGCCGGACACAAGGCCGAGGGGCCTGAACACTGAAGACTGGCCCTTTGCTTTGTCTGCCCAGCATTTAGCACAGAGAAACAGCTCATTCATGGACATGAGGCCCAGTACAAGAGCCTGGAATGTCTCCAGAAAGGAGGGGAAAAGCTCAGAGGGGGCTGAGCTTCCAATGAGGCAAAAACCTGCCTCAGCTTCTCTGGAGAATAAAAGAACGTTAACACTAGTGGGAGCAGAGCACTTAAGGTCATATGCATCCACTGTACTCATTTTATAGACAAACCTGTATATTAGGCACATCCAGCCTTAGAGGGCTCAGCTGGTAGGGAGTTTAGGCTCAAGATAAGCCTAGAACTTCCAAACACCAGGAAGCCTCGGCTGGCTGATGACCTGTTCCATGCCTGTCGTGTTAGTTGGTCTTTCTTGAAGGTATTTTCTGCCCCGATGCTGCGCTTGAGGTTTACTTGTCTTGCCCTCACAAAAGGACGTTCTAAGCCTAAGGGACACTGAGGAAGAGAGATGTAAGGGGAGCTTTACGAGGTTTCTTCCTTCTGGAGTACCTTCCCCATCCTCAGGAAGGGTGGCCTTCCTAAAAGCAAACGAGCTTAAAGCTCCACGCCTGCTGTGGGCACTTGAGTGTAGATCTTCCAATACTACGTTCTCCTCCCAGGTTACCCATGAGGTGGTTCCTTCTCAGGCGACCAGCTTTAAAGAGAGGCTCAGCTTCATTCTTAATGGTACTGGCATCGGTTGGATGCATATGGCTCAGGCTGGGGAGACATCAATTGTTAACATCTCTCCCTGAAAGCCCCCCAAGTGGCAGAGGTCTCAATTAAGAGATGAGGGGCAGGATGACAGAAATGGCGATCTGGTGGGATGTCGGTCAACGGAAACCCTCCAAATATGTGGCCATTTCTAACCTTAGCCAGATGCATGGATCCATCTCTCCCTGGTCGGTGAGCCTCACTGAGCGTGCTTTTCCGCCTCTGGTAGTGACTTGACTCTCTGTACTAGAGAATGATAGAGACTGAAAACCACGTACCGTTTGCCCCACATCCAAGCTTCGGTCCCCTTGCGACGTTCTTCCGTTGCTTGCTCCATGGCTGGGCAAGTGCTCTGGATTCGTTTCTATTGCTGCATCACACAAACTTGGCAGCTTAAAATATGCGAGTTCACTGTTCTGCAGTCTCTGACCAGGCCGTGTGGCTGGACTCCCTGATCTATCCCAAGGCTGAAATTAAAGTGTCAGCTGGGCCGTGTTCTCATCTGGAGACACGGCAAATTGGCTTCCAAACTTATTCCCGATATAGTTCAGTTCCTTGCAGGGCAAGACGGGTTTTTTCCTCTGATGGCTTTCAACTCGGCCCCTTGAGGGTTCCCTGCATTCCTTGGCACGTGGCCCTTCCATCTTCAAGCCGGGTGTATTGTGAATCTGTGTTCTTCAGATAAAAATGCACAGTATGGCTGATAATTTGATTTCAATATTTCACTTTCGCGTTTTTTGGGGGGCCAGGAAAATTTATCATGAAAGAATAATATGACTTACTTTTTGCTAATCTATCAATAGCTCACTGAGTACACCTCGTACTGAAATATAGATATACGGCTTATCTACCTACGTAAAAAACAATAATTATTTAAAGGGCCAAAAAACTCACGTCCAGGGGAATTAAAAGAACATGGATAATTATTAACAATATTTATTCAAAGTAGCTACAGATAAAGACAGATTTAGAATTTACTTTGTTGCCTTAACGTTAATGGGAAGACTGAGTTTGCATGTCTCTAACCAAGGAATCATAATTAGGTGTATATCCTGACAAAGATAATAATAATGAGTCTTCAGTATGGGAATCAGTCAGGACAGAACATTGTTTAGTCTTCGTTAGCTTCAAGTATGAAAATGCCGATTCGCATAGGTATGTAGATCTGAAACAAGAATAGATATATTCGCTA
>PVKE010032828.1:0-18261 GCA_004027555.1 Craseonycteris thonglongyai
AGAGTTAGAAATTTTGAACCTTAAGAACGATATTTTGCTAAAATCCTTAATATCAGAGGACTTATGGAACATAGTCGACAAAGAAAGGTTCCCATTTTTTAAAAAAGCGGCATATAAAATCAAATTGTTTTTTGGGTCAATGTATTTATGCGAATCTTTGTTTTCAAACATGAATTTAATAAAATCACGATATAGATCTTGACTTACCGAAGAGCATCTTAACAGTTGTTTGCTAACAGGGTTGTCGTCATACTCTCCTAATTACAAGGCACTGGCCAATGAAATGCAATGCCAAAGATCACATTGACAGATTGTTTTTTTTTATGTTTTCTTCTATGTTTTTTTAAATGATTTTATTATACGTGTGTTTTTTATTTACTTTGTATTACATTTTGTATATATGTTTCTTTGTGTGTATATAATTTGTACAATACATTTATTATTTTAAAATTATTTTTGTTTATTATTTTTTATTCTTGTTCAATAATAAATATCCTTAGAAATAGCTGGTGCCCGCCGCCCTACCAATATTTTAGAATGTGCTCTAGGGTATAAAAAGGTTGGGAACCCCTGCGCTAGACTATGGCAGCCAGTTGTTTGGTCAAACAGATTAAATGTTTTTATGAAGGTATTTTCATTAATGTGAATGACATTTAAATCAGTAGACTTTGCATAAAACAGATTACCTCTCATAATGGGGTGGTCCTCATCCATTCCATTGAAAAGCCTCAAAAGAAAAGACTGTGGTCCACCAAACAAGAAGACATTTTGGCTCCAAACTACTTTCAGGTTCAAGATTGGAGCATCATCTCTCCCCTGGGTCTCTAGCCTGTCAGCCTGGTTTGAAGATTTTTGCAGATTTGGATTTATTAGCCACCATAATTTTATGAGTCAATTTCTTAAAATCAATTTCTCTCTTTCTCTCTCTCTCTCCCTCTCTCCATGTAAAAATCTCTCTCTTTATGTGTGTGTGTGTGTGTGTGTGTGTGTATGTGTGAGTGAGTGTTGCATGTGTGCACACTCACACACACATACACACACACATCTATCCTATTCTTTATATTTCTCTGGAAAACTCTGATAAAGGAGCTCATTCATAGTCATTGTGAAACTTCTAAAATTAAATTTACATCCTCTGTTCCTCTTCCTAACATTATGGTCACTTACTTGCTTTTATATGTTTATTAATATTCAAAATTAAGAGGTTTTAGGATATGACATTTATTAAAATTGAGGTAAATGCAGACATTTTTCCAGTAGCTAAAGACATCGTGATAAAAAAGCCAGTAAAGTTTTTCTCTTCAGTTTCCATTCTTTTATAAGCCAGTCAGGAACTTCTGAAAAGTCACTACATTTTCAAACACAATTTATTTTAAATGTTACCTAATGTTAATATAAAATTTCTATGTAAAATTAAGATGGTTTTTCTTTATGAAGATTCTTTTTATGACTGAAATTAATGATTTAAAAATTTTTACCTAACATTTAATGTACATGTGAAATTGTAAGTATACTCATATTTGATTATGTAGATCTAAAATAAAAACTATATGTATGTAAATACATATGTAAATTACAGCCAAAGTTGAATTAGAAATTGGTGCAGTTGAATTAGAAATTTGTGCATTTCCAATATAAATATTTGTTGACCTCTAAACACAAATAACAGAAAATAATTTTTAATGAGATGTCATATTTAAAAAAAATTATTTCATCAGAGTTTGAGAACAAGTCAAAATGGCCCTGAACGCCTGTATTCAACACTTTACTGGAAAAATATTACATGTGTCAAAACAACAAGCAGTCTTTGATCACACTAAAATAAAACTAGAATTTGCTCTCAAAAATAAATGTAGAAATGTTCTTCTACCTGTAATTTTATAGACTTTCTACTAAACTTCTCCTAGGTAAAAGAAAGAATAGATAATGAGAACAAAATAGCACTTATCAAAATTTATGAGTGCAGGTTAAGGCAAAAAAGAAGTGCTAAATTCATTGTAAAAAAAAATATATATATATATATATATATATATATATATATTGGTTTTGAGAGAAGGTGAGAGAAAGAGATGAGAAAGGGGGAGGGCCCAGAGCAGTCTCCATAGTTTTACATCATCAGTTTTTTTGACATAGTTTCATCCCACACAGACAGATGTGGGGCAGCACAGGGCAGAATGGAACTGGAAACCTCCCTCACGGGAGGCAAGAACCTTCACAACCATTCTGGTGGTTACCAGTTGTGCACTGGCATGTGTATTTGCCCAGGCCAGGGCCAGGGCCAGGATTTAGTCCCTGGACCTTGCAGTTACAAGGCAAGCACTCAACCTCTTGAGTGTCCTGGCATCCTCCTACTAAATATTTTTATCAATACAAATCAAAGAATAAAAATAACTAAATTAAATGACTAACTCAAAAAACCTACAAAAAGGAACAACAAAGAAAGCCCCCAAAAAACATAATGAAGAAAATTATAAATATAAAGCATTGACTAATTTGATAGAAAATAAAAAACAATTGATTTAATTAAAAAAAAATAAAAATACTGGTTCTGTGAAAGAATTAATAATATAGACAAAGCACTAGCTAACATAACCAAGGGAAAAAAGAAGGCACAAATATACAGAAGAGAATATAAAAGAAAGCAAATAACTATTAAAACAGAGAATATTGTAAAATATCATAAGAGGTTACTTTGATGACCTTTAATTTAAAAATGTTAATATAGATGAGATAGACAATCCTTAGGGGAAAATGAATTATTAAAGTTAATCTTATTTGAGTTATAATGCTTAAAAGGACCTTTTTATTTGTCTGTAATAACTTTAGACAATTAATTCACAGAGAACTTCCCTTATATACCTTCACATCCACTCACCATCCTTTTTTAGTTTGTTTGTTTTTAAGATTTCTTTTATTGTCTGAGAGAGGGTATGAGAGAGAGAGAAGAAGGGAAGGCCCAGAGCGGCTCCATAGTTGTACATCATTAGTTTTTTGACACAGTTTCTTTCTACACAGGTGGATGTGGGGCCAAACAGAGTGAAACCGAGCCAGGAGCCTCCCAAATGGAAGATGAGAAACTTCACTGCCATACCATCCCAGTGGTTACCAGTTGCGCCGTAGTTCAGTTTGTGCGTTTGCATGGGTCAGGGCCTGGATTTGATTCCCGGACCTTAAAGTTGCAAAGCAAGCACTCAACCTGTTGAACTATCACAGCATCCCCTCTCATTCACCATTCTTCTTGACTTTAGTATCTACTTAAGGAAATGGCCCTCTGTCAACTACATTAATGGTCCCCCTTAACCTCTAATTTCTGCTAGTGTTTTTAAACTTGGCTCCATGTTTTTCTAAATCTATTTGCAAGTTCATACAATTCATTCTTCTAATTGGTGCTAATAAATGAATTACAAAAATGGATTTTGAAATATTGAGCCATTCTTTTATTCCTAGGACAAATACCATTTAGCTACAATATACATTTATATTTATTTCAATTGAGTAACTGGATTCTATTTGCCACGGGACAGCCAGAGGTTTGGACAACTCATAGGCTCGATTCACCAACTACCATGGAACAATTATTTGAAGCCATGCATGGACCTATGGTCAGAGAGAACAAAGTGGAAAACAGAACTCAAAAGATTCTAAACCAAGATTAGGGTACTATTCACAGATGCCACTGTCAACACTAGTTGGCCCCAAGTACTGGAGTAGAATTTAAAAGGGTCTGCTTGCCAAGGTCTGAGAATGGTATATTTTTTTAGCATCATGTCAGCAGCAGCACTTCCCCCAGTTATAGCAACTGCTTCCAGACTCCATATTATTTTGGCATCTCAGAAGCAACGTTGTGAGTTACTCTCAGAGGTGACAGCAGCGGGTTGGTAGTGCTTCACTTTCCAACTCCTGGACTCCAGCTTTGTAGAGACCCTCTTTGAGACTGTAGCATTGGAGCACCTTAATCTCTTCCTCTCTACTCCAACCCTAAGGAAGATTACCTGTGCCCTAAGGATATCTTTGAGTAACTTCAGTTTTTCCTTATTGCTCATCAAATGCTTCAACTCCTACATAAACATTTTCTTCATTTAATTCCCTTTATTGAGAGAACTAGTTTGATTTTTGTTTCCTTGCCTCAACTCTGACTGATACACTTATAAAGAATATAAAAATCATTCACTTATTAGAAACAACTTTCTAAAATTGTTTAGTGTAAAATAAGTGTGGTATAGTCTATTAGTTTATGACATATCTGAAAACTGGTTTGATTGAGAGAAAACCAAACATCATATCCACTTTGTATTAAAGTAAAATGGCTATTTTATATAGATTTGGAAAGCAATATGAGATTGGGAAGAATTATTATGCAAGAACTATGGCACATAATGGACTACTATGCTTTTAAGTTAAACTCATTTCTGCAGCAATTTGTTAATATTGCTGTAGGTTATTAATAAAAAATGCACATTAAGTATCACACAGTATTTTTATTTTTCTTATTTTCCCACCATGATTAATTTAATCAAAACTTATAAATGGATAGTGATGCTTGACTATGCAATTGTTGCATTTCTGTCCATGTTCTCCAGTATTTAAAAGCAGTAGGATAGAATCACTAAAGGTACAGCCTGGGAAATATTCTACAAATGTGATAATTAATGAAGTTGGACTTTAAACAAAGGAATTTTATTATATATGATCCAGCTAAAAACCTTCTATATTTAATTTTTATATTGCATTTATTGAAATAATGTAGTAATAAATACTAATGGGATTAAATATGCACCACTCCATACTCATCGGCCAGATATTTTTATTTATAGCACTTAACTATAACATCACTTAAGTTACCACAGAGAAATGTGAAGATAACCTTTTCTCCTATTACCTCAGTTATTTAAGTGGGAAAATTGCATCCACAGTATAAAAAATAACATAGAATATCTCCTTGCTATGGTGAAGAACTGTGGCATCTTTTATTGTGCTTGCTGCTATTTCTTTTGATAATTTCAAATAAGAGCTCTACTTACCAGATGAAAAATTTTGTGGATGGTACATTCTCTTTTACCATAGTAATCAAAATAATGATAAACTATAAACATTGCAAACAGAAAAAAGTCAAGCATATTGTCTTGTTTGGCAAATGATGCAGACTTATAGGTGAGAATGGGAATATAAAACACATCCATTTAAGCATTTAAGCATTTATTTATTTATTTACTTATTTTAGTTATCTCAGAACACAGAAATCTGTAAAAGAAGAACCCAGATTACAAGTGACAGCAAAATATTTTAAATAATTTACTGTCTGAGCTAAATACTTTTGTTTCTTCCTGAAAATATCTTATCTTCATATTTATTCATTTTGAAGTGAAAATAAACTTCAGTTTAATAACTCTTTATATGCAATCCTATCTAAAGAGAAAAATCATATATAATTCTACACTTGCTTAATATTTAGACATGCTGATTCCCTAAATGGTAAATAATAAACAATTAATTACTTACTATCACTTATGAAATATAATACAGATTACTTTAGAAAAAAATTAGAGTTGATTTAGCCAAAATAAATGTTTCACTTAGTAAAACTATTTACATAAAAATTTATACTCATGATATAAGCTATTTCTATCTGCTGTTCTAAAAATACTTGGTGAATAAAATATTTAAGTTTAACAAAGGTATAAGGTAGGAGAAGCTTTACACAAAAATAAAAAATATATAATATGTCATAAAAAGTCAAATATTTAACAAGAAGACACAGGTTCTTTATGTCTACTACACAAAGAAGGTGTAGTATTTATAGAACCATGTTAATTAATTTATCATATAATTTTGTATGTGCATATACTATTATGGTACAGACAAAAAAGGATTTCTTTTATTTTTTTCTACCCTGAAAATAATTATTACTTAACATACTAAGAGAGAATGCTTATTACATGCCTAAGAATTTAACTACTTGAACTATCAAAATGCATCTTTTTGTTAAGTTAGTTAATCCACTATTACTTTGCACTAAATAATTTTAAATGTGTTTGAGTAAAGAGAGTTAAATCAGGATGCCAGGATAGCTCAGCAGGTTGAATGCTTGCCTTGTAACCATGAGGTCTAGAGTCAAATCCTGGCCCCAGCCCATACAAACCCATACACTGAACTGTGGTACATCTGGTAACCACTGAGATGTCGGTGAAAGTTCTCCCCTCCCATGCAGGAAGCCCCCAGTTTGGTAACCCTGCCCCCACCTTCCAGCAAAGTCCCACATCTGCCAATGTGGAATGAAACTATGTCACAACTAATGATGTACAATTATGGAGACTGCTCTGGGTCCTCCCTCCTTCTCTCTGTCTCTCTCACCTTCTCTCAAACAACAAAATAAAGCTTTTAAAAGATAGCTAAATTATAATAAAAATATTGAAAATAAATGTTTAGGACTAAATATAATATTATATTGTATGAATATATTTCTTTGTTTTTTAAGTTGAAATATATAAATAAATTTTAAAGTCCATTTCAACTTTTGTTTCTAGTTAAGATGTAATAATAGAAACTGAAATTATCTGCCTGCCGGAAACAACCAAGTATCACATACATTATATGAAAGAAGTGGTTTTCAAACTATTGCACATTAGGCAATAAAGAATAGTGATCATCGTGAGGTAGGAAACAAACATTATGATATCTATGATGATCTCAGCTTATATTTTTGAGAGTTTCCAGGATACCTTGCAATGACAGGAATCCCAAGAGGAATAAGACAGACTTCCTGAGGAGATTGAGCTAAGTGAAGTCAACAAGATATGACAGTTTGCTGAGGATTGGAGAGAAGAGAGCAGTGCTGAGAAAAAGCTCTGGAGATCTGCAGAGGGCACCCACTGCGTATTAGCACTTAGGAGAGGACTATTCTATGCATTCACACACAAAAAAATTACCTAAGGCTAGAGGAAGAACCATCTGGAAAGATTAAAGCAAACAATGTCCAGGACACAAAGACCCAGAAATAGTGCCTGATAGATCAGCCCACCCATTGACATAACAACTCATATCTACTAAATAAGTCATTTTGTAAGACAAAACTATCCTAAAAATATGGTCTGAATTGTATAATATAGGTCCTTTAATAATCTCATCTATTCTTGAAAGACTGCTAATTCTTGATCATTTTCATTTAAAATATTTGATAAGCTTCATTTCTTTTGAATGAAATTTATTTTTAACACGAGAAAGGTGAAATTATTTGCCAATACCTGTTGTGTGTATGTAAAAACATATTAAAAACTTTAGAGTTTCTTTCTTAAGTTTTGAGAACTTCTGTTAAAGCAATTCAGAGATAAATGTCATGAATACTCATGTGTGAAGATTTCAAGGAAGATCACAGAATGCAAAGCCCTTTTAAATTTTTGTTTTGTTTTGTTTTGTTTTAGTAATTTATATTTACGTAGCATGATTGTATTCCTTGCTGAGATCATTTTAATGACAGATGGCGTACCTGGGTTTCTCAGTGATGTACCCCACGAGGAGAGATAAAAAGAATATGAATTCACAAAATATATAGGTTATCTCAAATTTATAAATATCTTAGCAACCAATAAATCCAGAAATATATTTCATGATCAAAGCAAAACAAACTACCAACAAAAAATATTTTTTAGTAATAAATTTAAGTATAAAGCTTCTCAGGTCACTATACAAAAGGGTAGGAGAAATATAAGTATGTAATTTATTATAAATTGCACAGAGCTATATTGATTTATTTATATCAAGACTGTCACTCTATCAGCCAGGAGAACATGTAGGAGCTGAAAATGTGACTAGCATACTTAAATATAACCATTGTAAGAAATAAATTCTATTTAAGCCAGGAACTGTCACTTTTTTAATGACTGTGTTGTTTTTAAAGTCAAACTAAAATATATGGGGAAAAAATAAAATGATAGCTCTGTTTCTACGATTCTAAATATGTACCAAGTAATCTAGCAAGATTGTGGGGGGATATGAGAGAACAGGATGATTGCAAAAAAACAAAAAAGTCTAAAAATAATATAAAAATACCCCTAATTTGAACCTATAAATTTCATTACATATATGTGTGTACACATTTAAATGTGTGTGTGTTCCTACTTTAGTTTTTTTTTTCTTTGTTCCATACACATTATAGAAACTTCAACATTATTTAAAGTAATTTTAGTTTTAGCTATAACCAGCAAGTTCCTACTCAATACTTGCTAATAGTTTCTGGGATGTATAGGGCTAAAAATATAATGTTTTTCTCCCACCTAAGTTCTTCTAGATGGGCTAATAATCAAACTGACAGAGACAGATAAACAAGAGAAAATCAAATGTTTAATACACATACATGGGTAATTCACATAAGCATAAAAATTTCAAAGACAGGCAACATTGGGTAGATAAGACATATTTGCAAAAACAGGAAAGGAGGAGGTGGGGTATTAAATTTCAGAAGTGGGAATGAGAATGAGTGATTTACGAGTAGTTGAGGAAGAGCAGAACATGCAGAGCAGGAAGATTATTGCTGGGCAAATCAGAAATGATGGGACATAGTGGGTATCTAGCTTAACAGGCTTAGTCTTTCTGAGTAATGTTGAGGTGAAAATTCTTAAGGTGATTAAGCCCAGGCTTCCTTCCTAAAAAGCAAGTTTGTTTGTCTAAATATCCCCAGGAAAGGGCAGGGGCTTGGAGGGTGGCCTCAACGGCTTTTTCTGAGTCTTATTTCTTAATAAACAGCTTAAAGTCAATATCCCAAAAGGCAGCAACAGGGTAGCAACATTTTGGTTCCCTTCAGAAGTAATTCAGACTATATTAGATTTGAAGGTTAAAGAAATATTTGAATGTGATGATTTATAAAGATTTTTGTGTATGTCAAATATGAAGGCTGTCCAGAAAATATCCAGCCATGTAAGCTGAAAAATAGAGGGATTCATGGGTGGATTTTTTCTGGACAGCCCTTGTATAACATTATTTCAAAGGTGCCCAAAAAGGAAGGAGACTAAAACCAAATGAAAATAAAAAGAACCAAACAAGTAAAAACTAAACTAAATTATACGCACCCAAATTCTTACTTCCTCATCCTAGTAACAGAAATTCATGAATACAAGAAATGTGAAGGTGGAAAAAGAAGAGTTTAGCACAGAGATTGAGATTTAATGGTTAATATTTCCAAAAATTATTTTCCACTGGGTACTAGTCTCATGATAAAAAATTTTTCAGAAGATTACAGATACATTTTAGATACAATAAAAGATAAAGGTACAAGTTTTTGGTAGTTTACAATTTCTATTAGCATATTAGCATATTCTGTGTAGTCCACAGTAGAGAAACTTGCTTAAATTATTCACATTCGAATATACCACTGTCATTTAACCACAGAAACTTATTTTTTAAGTAAGTGAAATAAAGGTCCTTATGACATTGATTAAATTTAGTTTTAAATCCTAGCTCTGGAAACATATCCCTCTCTCTCTTTATGGCCCTCATAGACCTAGCCTTCTCCAGGTCCCCCATGCTTAGCAACCCCACAGGTGACAGAAGATAGTAGCCCAGACCTGACTAATGTCACTTGGTCTGAATATCTGTCAGGCTAAAGCTAATATCTTGACCCTAGTTAGGTTTTAGTTCCTGAGCCCTACTGTGAAATGACCCCGACTACTTCCCCATGAGACCTGAGAGAGGGACTGTGGAAAAGATCTCAGAGCTAGCCTGAAAACCTGAAAAATGATTCATTGCCCTTCCCTCATCTCCAACCAATCAGCTCCTAACACGACCCCAAATCTCTATCTTATGGGGTCTTGTGAATTTTCTCTTAGTAATCTATAACCAACAGGCCACTGGGGAGCCAGATCTTTGAGTACTAGCCCACCTATGTCTCTGGAGTTGGCACCATTACCTTAAATAAATCTCTACTTTCTTTGCTACAAACTCCTGTTCATATCGCCTTTGGTTTTGATTCATGCAAGCAAACAAACCCTCTTTAGTTTGCTAGCATAAATAGTTTAAAATTATCCCTTGGCATTAGCTATGATAAAACACATTTTGAGATTTACTGTTCTAGGTTAATCTCTGAAAGTGAACTATTCCATTTCTATAATATAACTCGTTTTTTTTTAATATATAAGAAAGTATAGATGTGATTCAGAAGAGGTGAAAATGTAACATTCATGTCTAAATATTTTCTAAAACTTTATAGTAGGTAAAAGGGGACATGATATATTTCCTTAAATTTTTTATAATGTTTTTATATATCACCTGCCATTTGTGATCTTCAAAAGGAGCCATACAAGAGGCTAAAAAGGAGCAGATTCTCCACATACTGAGAAATTATAATAACTTGTAAGTTGAGTTACACTAATAAGTAGTTCTTATATGTATATAAAATGAAAGTCAAATAAGCTGCTTGCTATTTGGCCAGAAGAACAAAAGAAATATTTTAATACATTTGAAGCATGTTTGTGGTCTTTGTTCCATATCTTGAGAATACATTTTAGAGATAAACCTTAAAACATTAGGTTAGATTAGAGAATTTTAGTAATTTATTGTTTAGAAGTACCAAGGAGTTCATCTGGGCCTGAAGTTCTTAAAAATTAACCAGTCCTGCATTATGAAAGATAATCTTTTATTAACAAAAATGTGTAATATTTTATTAATAGTAAACTATTACTGTTTATGAATGATTTGTTTCATAAATTCATCAGATGAAAGATGAGACATAATGAGATTTATCTCCCTTGCATTCTGTCATAATGTCTTCAGTGGAAGAAAAGTAAAAGTAAAGATGTTGTGTATTGAATCAAATACAATTTTGAGCTTTATTATTAGAATATGTCATACAGGTAAACCTTATCTGTCATGTGAATTATTGAAGGAAATAATTGAAATCCAGGACTTAGTAATCTACTTTAAGACATGCCTAGCAAATGTAATTATGTGTATTACCCCATTGAAAATCTCCCATCTTGTTTGCAGCTCTATCACATGTACAATATTGAAAGCATGCACGGCATAGCTTGTGAATTGTTTGCTCTATTACCATAGTCCTTTCTATACCAAAAAGTCTGAAAGTTTAAAGCCCTGTTTTCCAGGCCCTCGCTGCCTGGGTTCGGCAAGTGCATTTCATTCTGCAATTGAATACACAGTTCCGTGCATGATTTTGAACAAAAGTCAAGAAAGGTTCTTTTCCTGTTTTTCTACAGGCAAGTGAAGTCATGGACACCGAAATGTCAAGAGGATGATGCAGCTTTCCAAAACCATCACCAGATTAGGCAGCTGTGGTGGCATAAATAAATTAAATTGAAAACTAACAATGATGTTCAAGCCCCAGCAGATTCCGTGGCTCGTGTGGTCCCTGACTTCTACTCTGCTACACCTTCTAAGAACTTCCTAAGCTTCATATTCCCTGTGGGCAATCCATTTCAGCTTAGAATACCAAATATGGTTTCTGTGGCTTACCCTGAACCAGATTGATACAGTAGAAATGACACACAACCAAAATATTATAGAAAATATTTTAGTCTTTCATATTGAAAAATCTGGGGGAAGCCGGTATGGCTCAGTGGGCTAGGAGCTCACTTTGCAGCCCCGGGGACCGAGGATCGAATCCCGGCCCCGGCCCGTGCGGACCCATATGCTGAACTGGGGAGTGCCCCCAGTTCAGATCTCACCGGGGCAAGACCCCGGCCCAGTTCCTACCCTGTGCAGCCCCAGCCCACCTGTGGAATGAAACTATGTGGAAAAACCAATGATGTGCAACTATGGAGACTGTTCTGGGCCCTCCCCCTTCTCTCTGTCTCTGACTGTATCTCTCTCTCTCTCTCTCTGTCAAAAACAATAAATAAATAAAAAAATCTTTAAAAAATCTTTAAAAAAAAAAGAAAAATCTGAATTAAAAAAATGATAACTGCAATTTATTAAAATTCTAGAAACAATTAAGTTTTCTTTGTGGTGCACATAAAAATACACATGAAATTTGTTTTCTGTAAAAGTTGTTGGTAAAAAAATAGAGATACAATTCTGTTTTTTCAAAAGTTTGTTCAGTTTTTCTTAATTTTTATAATCATACATTTTCTTTTCTTCATTTAGGAGAGAAGAAAGAAGAGCTTCTGTATGTCTTATCTCTCTATCATCATCAGTAAGTCTATTTTTATCCTCTGCCTAATCTAAAATTAGAGGATATTAAACTGTTTTGTAAAGAAAGCAATTCATGTAGTTTATAAAATAGGCCTTTCTTCATTGAACTGATATTGAATTAAACTAGGATTATTTCAATAAACATATTAATTTAAACTAAGTATCAGGTTTTAAATTAACTTGCATGTTTGCTTCATTAAACATAGTTTTAATTTTAGTTTATAGTATGAAAATATTTTAAGTGAAAGAGTATTGTCTGCTCAACTTAATTAAAAATTTTATTAAAATTATAATTTTCAAATTATAAATAAAGCAAAATTCTGCAGCATTTATTAATTTAAAAATTATACACATACATGCACCCAAACTTGTAAAGCATATTCACATGTATTATCTCATATAATTCTCTTAATGACACTATAAGTAACCACTATTTTACAGAACAAGAAAAAAGAAACCTGGTAGACTTAAGTGCTTTGAACAAAGTAGTTAGTCAAGTAGCACAGCTAAAACTTCAAGCCTGGTAATCTGAATTGTGAGTCAAATAGTGCTTTCATTCTATTATGATCATTTCTGCATATTCAAAATCTGGTATGTACTAAATTTTAGCTGGCTGACACAAAATTATAACAAATAATAAAAACAAGTAGAACACTAAATAAGAAATTGAAAATACATTACTATCTAAGTAGAGATTTAAGTTAAATTCTCATTTATTGGATAAAATTCATATTCAGAAGAATAAAATTAAATTGAAAATATGTATGTAAATCTACATACATATTTTCAATTTAATTTTATTCTTCTGAATGTGAATTTAATATATATGTATATTTACATACATGTGTGCGCACACATGTATACACACACACAAGCATAGACTGATAAAATTTGCCTCCACTGTAATGTTTTTATTATATAAGACATATCCGGATATAACTGGTTCTGTGTAGTCACATCGTTTCTCCCTTCAATCATTCTTGACCTTGCACACATAGATCCTTACATTTTTCATCCAGTGCACATCAAAATGGAAGAGTTCTCAGACCAGAAAACAGTTAACATGACCTTCCAGCCAGGGTCTGAGTTGTGAATTTTTTCAGCTGAGGTGATCTCTTATTGTGCTAGTCCACGGACTGCCTTTTGTTCTCAGGGTCACAATGATGGACCCAAGTTTTATCACCTGTAGTTATCTTTAATAAGTCCTCATCTACTTTTTTAAAAAATTTCAAAAAAATGAGAGGAATGTTTTCTGCTTTTAATTCAATAACAACATGCTATTTGAATTGAACATCTGAACACTCTTCCATTTCTATGTGAATTGGGTGAAAAATGTAAGCATCTGTGTGTGCAAGGTCATGTGTGATGGAGGGGAGATACCACGTGACTACACAGTACTGATTATATCCAAATATGTCTAATGTAATAAAAAAAAATTACAGTAGAGTCAAAATTTATTAGCCTACCCTTATATATATACATATATAAATAAATTTATATATACATATATAGATACGTATATATAAACAAATTTATATATATATACATGTATGTATATATACACTGTATGCATATACCTATTTATGTTTGTATGTATGGCTGAGAAATTGTTCCTTCTTACCAAACTCCCATTACATTGTCTAAATTATATTTCCTGGAAAATTTTATGTGATTTCAAATAATAAAATCAAATTAATTTAGGCATGTTGTATATTACCTGAAGAAATACTAAGATGATGAAAAGGACTATCTTTCAAAGATGCTAAACAATTTGTTGAGTTAGGCATTTATCTTGACTGCACTGCAGAGAACATGCCATATCAGTAAATACAAGTATCCAGTCATGATGGATTTATAACAAAGTTGGGTGCAAAACCACCTGGTATAACTTGAGAATCCAGACTCTTTAAAATTATCTAACTCTCTTTTTTCTAGTCAGTCCTAGAAAGTGGTTAATAAGTGTTATGCATAACTAAATAGTAATGAACATAAATTGAATTTTCACTGTGAACCAAGTAAAAAAATAGACTTATATGCATTCTCTTCTTAACTTTACAGTTAATTTATGAAATAGGATCATTATTTTTAGGTGAGAAAATTGTGCCCAAATAGGATCTCATTGATTATCAGTGATAGTCCAAATTGTTTTATAGATACACAATATCTCGTAGTGAGAGGCTCTTGTGGATTTGACTACAAATTCAACTCCTAAGGTACTATAAATTATAGGAGTTGAAATGTTAAACTACTCTATTCATTTGCAAAGCTTAAAGTTAAACTTTCAAAAGTGGAAATGACTTTATAAGGTACTGTATTTTTATGGCATTTTATGATGATATGTCCATTTTGTTACTCGATAAATTTGTTAAAAATCTTTGCCTATGCTTTTTATGGTATGGTTATACAATCTTAAATTCAGACTTCATAATTTTTCTGATCTTAATATTTAGAGGATGTATCTATGCATTTCATTTAATATTAATACCCTGACAATATTTATGAAAAATTTTTATGAGCTGTTTAACTCAGTTTAACATTCTGTGTTCAAGTATCATATGATGTGATTATTAATAGACAAATCCAGAAGCTGGGATAGAGATCTTTTTCCTGATCTCACATTTGCTGATGAAAGACTAATATAACCTTCTTTGCCTATTTCTATCCTCTTTTCTACTCTTCCTTATGGATGGGAGAATAACATTTGATTGTATATATAAATGAAAGGTATGGGGGAAAAGGAGAACAGTCATTTTCCTTTTTTTAATATCTCTATCTTTCTACCCCCTCATCATCATCAATGTCATTGTCATCATTATTATTATTGCCACCATTGCTACTTTTTAAGCCAACCTACCTTCAAAGAGGGTATATTCTACTGAGTTTTCATATGTGTGATAAGTTTACAGGATCGGATTCTGCTCTCTGAGGAGAGTGTAGGAGGACTGGAATTGTCTGGAGTAGACTGTGATTAGGAAGGTAAATTCTGGGATAAATTATCAGTGAGCTCTTTTGGGCATAGATCTAAAGCTACACTCTTCAGTCACTTTTTAAGTAATAAAAGTATGATTCAATCTATTTTGAACATATAGATCTCTTAATTAGTTCTGAATTTTGCAAGAAGTATAGTGTTTTCTACCCTAAAACTTTTAGCACACAGGACAATCACAATGACCCTTAACAGGCCTGGAAAAAAATATAGGAGACTCTAGTTGTCAATCCAAACACCTTCCCTTTTCATATTTCCATTCCACAATACTATTTCTGAGGGTATCTTTACTGCTTTGAGTATCTTCCAATTTACCTGTTTTCTTTTCTACTTACCCCTGGATATTTCACCACTGTAGCAGTGCATGTATTCTGAAACTGCTTGCCTACGAACTTAATACTGACTCCCCACATGTAAAATATTTCACTAAAATACTGTGGAAGAAAGTTATTAAAATAAAATATGTTATGCAAATAAGAATTGTTATAATTTGTCAGCAAACAAAAAAGCAAATGAGTCACTTTTGATATTGTAAGAACAGCCAGAGGGAGCGCATTTGTACTGAATTCTACAGGGGATAAAGGATAACATTTCTGGCTATCATTTCTATAAGAATTTGTACTCATCAAATGCATACTAAACTCCCTAGAAATACATATGCACAAGAATGAATTTGCCTAAAAACACACTTCATTTCTCACAGAAAAGCATAAAAGGTTTTTTATATTCTATGTTTATTAAGGTCAATATCTTAGTTTCTAGGTAAAAATCTCTAAAATAACCAGGAAATCAGAGCAAATAGACCAATAAATGAAAAAAGTAGAAAGATGAAAATAGAATATTTTGAAATATTGTTATCATGTCTAAGTATATGCTATGGCTTGAGGAAGGGTGAGCTCCTCACCTACCTGGTGTTAATTGTAGCTACCGTAATTAGTAATAGCAAAAAATTAGAAGATGTTTCCAGAGGTTTTATCTAACAAGTTCAAATGTTATTTCCCAGAACCCCTTATGTGACAAAGATTACCTAAAGTTGAGGAAGCCAAGAACACCAGTGTGTTTTACTGAAGGGAATTCCTAATACTTGAAAGAATTCAAATATATTTGTGAAATTTTAACAGATCATTTTTACTTTGGATATGAGTAGTGTTAATTACTATTAAAAGGGCCTAATGTGGTTTTAACATATAAAAAAATTCTAATGTATTTATTCATAGGAAGGAAGACTAGACCAAGGAGGAGAAAAAGGTAATAAAAGACTACCATTTCTTTTCTTCTCTGAACAAGAGATGTGTGAGCAGCATTCTATTAGTAATTTAGTCTACATAATGGCTGAAGGTTTTTATCTAAAATATTTACATATATATTATATAAATCATACTAAGTTGATTCATGATAGGTAAGGTAACTAGATAAACCTGTTATTTTAAATGTTTACTAATAAAATATTAACACAGGAACAGCAAAACAAAAATATCAAACGATTTTTAGGAAAATGAGGAATAACCTACTATAAACATGTTAGCAATGATCTTATGCTTGAATACTTAACACTGAGTCTGACAGTCCAAACATGTGTGCGTATGCATATATTAATACTTTGTTGTCTTCCACTTACTCTTTGTTTTACTAAGATCTGAGGGCTATTTTTCTCCTTTACTCACAAGTTCATTTCTACCTTATAACATGGTTAGCTTCTGTAATTAGATGTTAATAAATGAGATTACAAAAATCACTTAACTATGATCAACACTGCCTAGGTAGGGAGTATAATAGTGGTACTCTTATTTAGTGTTTCAAATAAATTTTAAGGTATAGAAAACACAGGCCCAATTGCTGAGATGAAAACTGCTGAGTTTTGGCAGTCTGTGTGAATAAAACTCCTGCCTTTTCACTCCTCTGTCCTCTATACAAATATTTTATATGTGTCTGTTCATTGTTTAAAAATTATAATTGCTAAAGATCAATACTGGAAGACATCTGTGGTTCTTGCTGGCATAAAATAATTTGATATTTTTTATTTAGAAGGTACAATGTCAAAAACCCAAGTAAAAATTAAAGAGAATAACCTGTTCTTAATATCTATTGATTTTTCTGATATATTAATAAAATACATGGAAAATGGTATAAATGTTGTACCTATTACTCATTCACAACAAAGTATACATTAACTGTTTTCTCCTTGTTCCTATGGCAACAAGTGTATTAAATAAACAGGTCTGAGATGTTTTATATTTCAATTATACTAGTTATAATTCAGTATATCATATTAAAATATTTCAATTTTAAATAAGTTTGCAATGGTACAACTTAAGGGAAACAATTAACAATTCAGGAGAAAGCACATGTGTCTAATTTTCTATGCTAAGTACTGAGCTGCATTTGATTTAAAAGATGAAGCGAAGCATTCTCAATTTTCTAAGCATACAATCTTTTCTATTCTTTTGTCAAATACAAGCCATCACTTCTCTAATGACACTATATACTTGGTATCTTATTCAGTATACCCTTTGTATTTTAGCTTAATGCTTTTCCTTCTTAATCTATCACATGATTTTTAGAAAACTGTCTTCTTTAAAGTGACTTTCCATTACCTTCTAAAGACATCAGACCCTTCACAAGTTCAGGAAAATATTTTTTATGAGAATCTGAACACAAAATACTACATCATGTAAGTTTACAGTATTGCTTATGGATGAATACTCTGCATAGGTATTTTAGACATTATAATCTCACATAAAATATGCAAAAGTATTATTCAGTTCACATAAATGAACATATGTAACATTATTTTTATTTTCAACCTCATTTAGGAAAGAAGGCTGAGGTTCCCAAATCTACAATTTTCCTTTCTGTTCTTCAGGATTTGCCCTGCATGTGATATCAAACTAAGTATAGTCCTATGAGTACCTGAACATATCATTTGAATACACTATTTTTTTTATTATTAATATACCTTATCATTTTTAACATAAGTATTTGAGATATTTAATGAACCAATGATCTGTATAATTTGCACCTGTGATAAATTGCAAATACACTTTCCAGAGTTGTTATTCAATACTGGTTTCAATACAATAACATATAAAAATATACTCTTGATTTGTTAGAAACAATATTAAATACATGGTATTAAACTT
>PVKE010032829.1:0-18263 GCA_004027555.1 Craseonycteris thonglongyai
GTAGTCTTACACAGCGAATATAGGCCTAAACCTATGTTTTAACTGTAAAATTAAGGGGTCGTCTTATACGCCCGGTCGTCTTATACGCCGGAAAATACGGTACTAAGAGATATCACGATCTTTTCATTTCAGAAACTATTAGAAACTCTTGACATTCAAATAATTCATAGGGCAAAGGATAGTTTGAGTCTTTTCTGTTTTCAGAAGGCACCTCATATCTTAAGGGGCATCATTACGTTAATTACCTAACTGGTTTTAACAGTAGTTATTATCTGTGCAAATGCACTGAGCCTTCTAACATAATTAGGATCACTAATCTTCAAGACAGTTTCACTGGTATCATGCAACCATAATAAAATAGTATATTTTCAGCTTTAGCCTATAAAAATTTGTTTCATCTGAGCCAGAAAGAGTTTCAATATATACATATAGTACATTTTTTAATACACTATCAAATCAATATAATCACAGATTTCTCTCCAAATTACCACTTCATTGTTTAAACTGTGGTAATTTCAGAAATGAAAGTGAACAGTTAAAAAGTAAAGCAGAAAAATAATAAGCAGAAGAGATTACTGAAAATAAGTGAAAGCTACCAGGCACTGAATGCCTATGACGTGCCAGGCACGGTGCTTAAACTTCAAAGCTTAAATCGTTACAATTCTGCAAGTTGGTCTCACCTCTATTTTTAGGGCTTAAAAAAAAAAAAAAGTATATTTAGAGTTTCAGTGACTTGCCCTAGATCATTTATTCATATTGTTAATGCTGGCACTGGAATTTGATCTAAAATCTCTTGAGTTAAGAGCCAATATTCTTGTCATTGTTTAAGTTATACCACTCTCTTAGATAAGTGTACACATGTTGAAATGTGAATCAAAAATCACTTCTTGGCCTTTTCGCTAAGATCAAGTGAAATGCAACTCAATCAGGATTAGAGTTACCTGTGGCAAAGCATAAACCTAGAGGCTTCAGTCATGTAGGAGTTTGACGAGTATTTTTCTCCAGTGTAGCGGTAGGTAGGATGCGTGGCCCCAGATGGGGCTAATGCTCCAGCCATTACCTCTTCATTTAAGTTGGCAAGAGAAAAGAATAAGGACATCCCCTGTCTTGAAAAACATGTCCCAAATGTTGCTCAAATCACCGGCCATAACATACTGACATCTAGCTACGAGGGTGGGTAATCTTTATATGCTACACGCCTTTGTGCCCAACTAAAAATCAGAATTCGAGGAAGGGAAAAATGAATATTGAGAAAGACAAGAAATAGCCTGTCACAGTGAGCTTATAGAATATACCAGGAATAAAATGTCTTAACACCTTTATCTCCTCTTTCGTGCAAGTGTATTTTCTGATAGCAAGAAGTGGAACATTAATTTGTATTTTTCTGATGTTTGAAGTATTTCACGAAAACCACAAGTAATAAATCCTCATTACCCACCCTGCAGAATTAACAAATGCTAACATTTCCTTTAGATCTTTAAAAAAACTGATTCAGATAAGGTCCCTTTTGCTGTAACACACCCTAGGTCCATTCCTCTCCCTCCCTTTCCAGAGGGAATTACTTTTCTGAATGATGTTTTTCCCACTGATGTTTCTATTTTCTCTCTGTAAATAACAGAATTTTTAAAATGTGTAAAATGACATATATTTCATCTGCTGACAGCTAATTTTAATTTAGTATGTTCTTCAAGGGCTAGCTAGCCACTGATATTACAGATCAAACAAATTCACTCATTTTAACTGTTATTAATAATACTTCACTATTTGCCTTCAAAGACCTTGCTACCAGGGACTCATATTTCAGAGCCTGTATACACTGAAGATTCCTTCACTTGAAGATTCAAGAATATAAGGAGAGAAATCACTTCATTGAACAATGTATATTATTTCAAGCTAGTGAGTTCAAAGTTACCTTCAAGATGAATTAAATGCCTATTTAATCCACCCTAAAAATTGACTTATCACTGAACATATACTTGACCACACTCACAAGAATTCTCCATCCTTTATTTAATATTCACCTTTGTTATAGAATAAATGACATAAATATCAGCCCTATTAAAAAATCTTTCATTAAAAAATTATTTTCTGCATTGAATGATGTAAAAACCAAAATAAAAAAAAATTTCTAAAAATAATGAAGGAAAAAAAACCCAAGGCAGACTATCCCTTGTTAAATAGTCAGTTTAAATTCTAAACCCGCTGCTACCTTGATCCATCATTTTACAGCTGTCACCATGCCAAAGGAGAAGCACCATATAAATTTGCTTCTACCTCCATAATTCAAATCAGTGAAAAACCAAACAGATACATTTTGTTAATAATTGCCAGTAAAATTTCGAATTAAAACACAATAATACCTGTAAGAGATATTATTCTTAAAATACAACTACATATATTCAATTAGTTCATACTTATCACTGCCCTTGAGGGGAAGAAAAAAATACAGTAACCAACAATAGGTTAGAAATAATTTTAAAATTAGAACAAGAGTCGTAGTATGAGGTGGAAAAAATCTACGATGACTTTAAAACAATCTGGAATCTTGGACAGATCATGAAGCTTAACAAAAAACGAGATCACTGAATCACAGAAAGGGGCACGTGTTATGTGTTAAAATAATTTAATTCTCCCTGTACATTTCTGTCCACATGAGCCAACAGAATATATACTTTACAATATTTACCTGTTTTGAGATAGTCAAGTCAATTCAGATGGCAAAAGTAGAACTCAATCACTAATGAATGTTTAAAAATATATATTAAGCAAAAAAAAATATTTTTACAAGAAAAAATAATCTTCCACAATGCAATAAATTGCAGATCACTGAAATTTTAACTCTTTAGATGATTTCAGTTCAGTTTTTGGTTTCAAAATCAAGAGAATCAAAAAGAAAAAACACTGGCAGAACATCTATCTGTTTTTACGTTTCTCTTTCTTGCTTCGACTACTTGTTACACTGTTTAAAGAAGACGATGAAGGTGCTCGTGCGTGACCTGTGGTCTTTAGATGCTCAAAAAGCTTATTCCGGGATGGAAATTCACTGTGGCACGTTGTACAGCTGATAAGAACATCATTCTGAGAAGGGGAAAAAAAAAAAAAAAGGAATACATAAAAGCCAAGTGTTACTGTCTGAGAGCAGTGTTTCATGTTTTCATGTTGAGATTAACTATCAAACAATTGCCAAAGAAATATCTTTTAACAAAATAGACAGCTACCACAACAAGCTCAAAAGAGGCAGCAGCTCTTAGAAGTTAAATCCCATCAGCCAGCACCACTAACTTTAAGAGTCCTGAGACATTCAAGGGCCCGTGGACTAGACCAAGGCTTTAGATTTTAAAGTACCGGTAATAGAAAACAGAATAGGAAGTGTTCTGCTATGAGCTGTTATTTCCAATGTGCTACTTTTTAAAGAAAAAAAATGATGTGACAACATGGATAGACCTAGAGGGTATTATGTATGCTAAGTGCAATAAATCAGACTGAGAAGGACAAATAACATATGCTCTCAGTTACACAATATGTGAAATCTAAAGAAAAAAATGAACAACAAAAAAAACAGACTTAAGAGATAGAGAACAAAGTGATGGTTGCCAGAGGGAAGGCAGGGTGGGAAGCTGGGTGAAAAGAGGGAAGCGATTAAGAAGTATAAATTGGTAGTTACAAAATAGTCATGGGGGTGTAAAGGATAGTGTAGGGAATGTAGTCAATAATATTGTAATAAATATGTATAGTGCCAGGTGGGTACCAGACTAATCCAGGTATTTGTGTGTAAATTATATCAATGTCTAACTACTACACTATATACCTGAAACTAATGTAAAATAATACTGAATGTCAACTGTAATTAAAAAATATAACTTAAAAGAAAAAAATGACAATAGCACATACCGGTATATAAATTACACATTTGTCAAGAAAAACTGTTGATGGATTCACACCTATGCAGCAGGAGAAGGGCTCACCAAATACACACTAACATGTTTAGAATTAGAGTTAAAATTTAGATTATATTGTTTAAACAAGGTCCACTAAAGACATGTCAGCATGATTTTGACCTACCACTGTCTGTGGTTCAGCAGATGCTTTGACAGGTTTTTTCATATCTTTGGTTTTCTTTCCTTTGGGTTTAGGAACACTGGAAAATAAATGAAAAGAATTCAACATAATCTAATAACTGTCATTTTGCTCCCAAGAAGGCTCAAAAGAATGACATACACTTGAAAGGCTAATCCATTAATTAGTTTTTTCTTTTTTTAACATTTATTTTTATTGTTTTTGACTGAGAAAGACAGAGAGAAAGGGGAAGGCCCAGAACAGTCTCCATAGTTGTACATCATTAGTTTTTGACAGTTTCATTCCATATAGGTGGGCATGGGCCACACCACCCCTGTTCAGCATGTGGGTCTGCACAGGCCAGGGCCAGGATTCGATCCTCAGAACTCAGTGCTGCAAGATGAGCCCTCAACCTGCTGGGCTATCCTGACATCCCCTAATTCATTAGTTTTAATGGCCCAGTTAACTAATTTTCTCAAATGAACAGCTTTAAAGAGCAACTTTATTTTTTTACATTTGATGACCCCTCCCTATGCCCACCCCCAGGCCTCCCCACATCCCCTCCCCCAGGCAACTACCAAACCACTGACTGTGTCCATGAGTTTTTGTGTCTTTATTACTTTCAGTTTTATATCCCACCTATGAGTAAAGTCATATCGTTTCTTTCTTCTTTCAGTACGACTTGTTTTGCTTAATGTTTTCAAGGTTCGTCCATGTTGTTACAAATTGCTGTATTTCATCTTTTCTTATTGCTGAGTAGTATTCCATTGTGTAAATGCACCACAACTTCTTTATCTAGTCATCTATCAAAGGACACTTTGGTTGTTTCCATGACTATGGCCACTGTGAACAGTGCTGCGATGAACATTGGGGTACATATATGTTTGTGAATTAAGGTTTTCAGGCTTTTTGGGTAGATACCCAGAAGAGGGATGGCTGGGTCATATGGCAATTCCATTCCTAATTTTTTGAGCAATCTCCATATTGCCTTCCATAGTAGTTGTACCAATTTACATTCCCACCAGCAGTGTACGAGTGTTCCTTTTTCTCCACAGCCTCTCCAGCACTTGTTATCCCTTGTCTTGTTGATTACAGACATTCTAACAGGTGTGAGGTGGTATCTTATTGTGGTTTTATTTGCATTTCCCTAACTGCTAGTGATGTTGAGCATTTTTTCATGTATCTGTTGGCTGTTTGTATGTTTTTGGGGGAGAAGTGTCTGTTTAGGTCTTCTACCCATTTTTAAATTGGATTGTTTGTTTTTTGTTGTTGAGGTGTATGAGTTCTTTATATATTTTAGATATTAGTCCCTTATCAGAGACATTGTTTGCAAATATCTTCTCCTATTTGGATGGTTTCCATTTTACTTTGTTGATGGTGTCCTTTGCTGTACAGAAGCTTTTTAGGTTGATATAATCCCATTCATATTTTTGCTTTTACTTCCCTTGCCTGGGGGGTCAAGTTCATAAAGTGCTCTCTGAACCCAAGGTCTATAAGTTTAGCACCAATGCTTTCTTCTATGAAATGTATTATTTCCGGTCTTATGTGGAGGTCTGTAATCTACTGAGTTAATTTTGATATATAGTGAGAGTTCATAATCCAGACTCATTCTTTTGCATGTGGTTCTGCAATTTCCCCAGCACCATTTACTGAAGGTTTCCTTTTCTCTGTTGTATATATTTGGCTCCTTTGTCAAAAATTATCTGCCCATATGTTTGTGGGTTTATTTCTGGGTTTTTTATTCTGTTCCACTGGTCTGTATGTCTATTTTTCCACCAATACCAAGATGTTTTGATTACTGACACTTTGAAGTATAGACTGAAGTCTGGGAGTGTGATGCCTCTAGCTTTATTCTTATTTTTGGAGGATTGCTTTGGCGATTCAGGGTCTTTTGTGGTTCCATATGAATCTTATAATTTTTTAATCTATTTCTCAAAAGAATGTGGGATTTTTATTGGAATTGCATTAAATCTGTATATTGCTTTGGGTAATATGGCATTTTAACTATGTTTATTCTTTTAATCCATGAACGCAGAATATCTTTCCATTTCTTTGTATCTTCAATTTCTTTTAATAGTGTCTTATAGTTTTCTGTGTGTAAGTCCATCATGTTCTTTGTTTATTACTAAGTATTTTATTATCTTTGTTTTGACTGCAAACGATATTGTTTTTCTCATTTCTTTTTCTGAAGTTTCATTGTTTGCATATAAAAATGCTGTGGATTTTGTATCCTGCAACTTTACTATATTCATTTATTATTTGTAATAGTTTTCTGGTGGAGTCTTTAGAACTTTCTATATAAAGGATCACGTATATGCAAAAAGTGATAGTTTAACTTCTTCATTCCCAATTTAGAAGCACCAAAATTTACAAAGCAAATACAAACAGATCTAAAAGGAGAAACCAACAAAAACACAATTATAGTAGGGGACTTAAATACCCCACTGACAGCCATGGGCAGATCATCCAAACAGAACATAAATAAGAAAATATCAGCTTTAAATGATACATCATAGCAACTGGACATAGTTGACATTTATAGGATATTTCATCCTACAACACAGGACTCTACATTCTTTTCTGGTGCACATGGAACATTCTCAAGGATAGACCACATGCTGGGACACAAAGCTAGCCTCAGCAAATTTAAGAAGATTGAAATCATACCAAGTGTATTCTTTGATCTGAAAGCTTTGAAATTGGAAATCAACTACAAAAAGAAAGCAGGAAAAACCACATATACATGGGGATTAAACAACATCTTGTTAAAAAATGACTGGATCAAAGAAGAAATAAAAGAAGAGATTAAAAAATACATAGAATCAGGGAAAGCTGGAATGGCTCAGCGGGTTAAGCGCTCACTTTGAAGCCTCGGGGACCGAGGATCGAATCCCGGCCCCGGCCCATGCGAACCCACATGCTGAACTGGGGTGTGCCCCAGTTCAGTTCTTGCTGGGGCCTATGTGGGAGGCTCCTGGTCCAGTTCCTGCCCTGCGCAGCCCCGTGCCCACCTGTGGAGTGAAACTATATGGAAAACTAATGTCAACTATGGAGACTGTTCTGGGCCCTCCCCCTTCTCTCTGTCTCTCTCTGTCTCTGTTTCTCTCTGTCAAAAATCAGTAAAATAAATCTTTAAAAAAAAAAATACATAGAATCAAATGACAATGAAAATGCAACATACCAAAACTACTGGGATGCAGCAAAAGCAGTAATAAAGCAGTAATAAGAGGAAAATTTATATCACTAAAGGCCTATCTTAAGAAACAAGGAAAATCACAAGTAAACAACCTAATATCACATCTTCAGCAACTAGAAAAAGAAGAGCAAAAAACACCCAAAGCCAGATGTAGGAAATAATAAAACTTAAAGCAGAACTAAATGAAACAGAGACAACAATAGAAAAATTAATGCAACAAAGAACTGGTTCTTAAAAAAATAATAATAATAAAATTGATAAACCCCTGGCTAGGCTCACCAAAGGAAAAAGAGAAAACACACAAATAACCCAAATTAGAAATGAAAAGAGGAGAAATTACAACTGATACCACAGAAACACAAAGGATATTACAAGAATACTATGAAGGACTATATGCCACCAAATTTTGCAACTTAGAAGAAATGGATTAAGTTTTTAGAAACATACAGTCTACCTAGATTGAATCAAGGAGAACTAGATAACCTGAACAGATCAATCAACAGTAAGGAAACTGAAACAATCATCCAAAACCTCCCCAGAGTCCAGGACCAGATAGCCTCACTAACGAGTTTTACCAGGCATTCAAAGAGGAACTAGTAATACCTATTCTCCTCAAACTTTTCCCAAAAACTGAAGAAGCAATACTTCCCAACTCATTCTATGAAGCCAACATTACCCTAATACCAAAGCCTGGCAAAGACATCACAAAAAAGGAAAACTACAGACCAATTATCTCTGATGAACACCAATGCAAAAATTTTAAACAAAATACTAGCAAGTAGAATACAACAGTGCATTAAAAAGATTATACATCATGATCAAGTGGGATTCATCCCAGAAGCACAAGGATGGTGCAACATATGCAAATCAATCAATGTGATACCCCACATAAACAAAATAAAAGATAAAAACCATATAATTATATCAACCGATGCAAAAAAAAGCATTTGACAAGATACAACATCCATTTATGATCAAAACACTTAACAAAATGGGTATAGAAGGAAAGTACCTCAACATAATAAAGGCCATATAAGACAAACCGTCAGCGAATGTCATACTGAATGGGGAAAAACTGAAACCTTTTCTTCTAAAATCAGGAACAAGACAGGAATGTCCCCTGTCACCACTGCTATTCAATATAGTGCTGGAAGTTCTAGCCAGAGCCATCAGGCAGGAAAAAGAAATAAAGAGCAACATTCAATACAAAATTTGATACAGAAGTTACGGGATTTACTTGAAGCAATTGAAAGACAAGCTAAAACAAGGCCCCTAAAATCCTCTGAATTTTTTATAGTGTTTTTGTTAAAAAAGCAAAGCACTTAATAGTCCATTTATTGAAGCAAACTATCTTCACAGCCAAGTAGTAGTACTCAAAAATACTCTATGACATTCAGTCTGGCTCCCTAGAAACACAACTTCTTGGACCTGACCCAGTCTATGACAAACATTTCAACATTTCAACAATTCCACAATGGAACAAGAAAAGTAAAGGCACTGTAATGCATTTTTCATAGAAGTAAATTTGTGTAACATGAAGAATTTTCTTTTACTGAAAGATTATGCCCTTGCTGCTGATCTGATGGGTCCCCCCACACCATACCCTTTAACCCAGAAACTGCCAGCCAATGTAGCCAGGTTCCTCCTACTCCACTTTAACTCCTGAACATTCCTCTACTCAATTTTCTATATGAATTTTAATTTCCCTTAGTCATTGCATTTTTTTCCCTCATTTGTGCTAACCAAATTCTAAGGATAAAATCTGAATGCAACTATATTTATAGAGCAAACAGGATGGGTTATAATGAATAAATTATGATAATGCTGCCATACTATTTTTCAAGCAGAGACCAAGAGCCTGTAATTAAGTCAAATGGCCATACCGCATTTTACGGTACTTCACAATGTTGTTTTTTATAAACTGAAGTCAAGACCCTCCACCAGCAAAAAGATACGACTCACTTTATTGCAGTGGTCTGGAACCAAACCCACAATATCTGTGAGGTCTGCTTGTATATTTAAAAGATGCTGATTGGTAAAAAATACTACAACATTAAGGAGTAGACAGCTTTGAAAGCATCAAGAAAAGATGCAAAGGCATAAAAAGCTACAGATTAACACTTACTGATTTACAAAATGTCATCACAAAGATATACCACAAATATATCCAAGAAAATTTAGGATAATTCCTGGAGAACAATTTATCATATTACAAAAGATAGCAGCAACACCTCTGGAGCTAACACTGAAGAGCGTTTTTTTAAAAAGTACTCTAGATACACATATGTTTTTATTGAAGAGCTTCTCACTAGATGGCCAGTGTCACTGCACTGTAGAGAAGCAGCAGAGAGCCCCAGCAGAAAGGCACTGGAGTCAGGACACCTGGGCGCATTTGCATCTCTACCCCAGCCCTGGCACTCCTCAGCAGTGAAGAAATCATTTGAATTCAGAGTCTTACATTTAGCAATGAGAACCCTTTTCACTCCCCAAATGAATTCCCAGGTAGCAGTAATATGGAAAACAAGTGAAAAAAATTTTAGCTCCAGATGAAGATGGTCAGGGTTCTAGATCTCCACCTTGTGTGGTCCACCCCTCACATCCACCAAGCAGCCACCAAGAGACTTTTACAGGTCACTTACTAGGCCTCACAGAGCTAGCTGATCTGGGAGCATTCAAGAAGTCTAGCAGACAGGGACTAAATGCCAGCTTTTCCACTTAACAGCTTTTGCTCTCAGGCAAGTCACTTAACCTGAGACTCAGTTTCCTCATTTTTGAAAATGAAACAAACACTTGGCATTAGTGTGGTGTCTAACTTCCCCTCTCCCAAGCTCCTGCATTACCAGTTTGTATAGCCACAGACCTACCTGAGGCCCTGGAACATGTTTCCCTCATTTATGCCACTGGAAGCCCTTAAACCTAAGTGCATGCCACAGCCCTTCACTGCTGTTCGTGTTTCGAATTTTCAGTCAAGCTCCTGCTTTACTCGGTCATTTGAACTGTTCTACTTGGTCCTATGACATGAGCCTGAGGCTCCTTAGTCTTCAAATCTTTCCTTAAGGAGTAAGAAAATTCTGCTAGAGGAACAGAGGAGGATGGGGACAAAACTGTCACATAGAGAAAAGCATGGTACCTCTCCTGACCAAGACTTTCCCTTTGCTAACCATGATGGCCTGGTGCAGCACCAGGATTCCAGGTCTCCTTTGAGCCAGAAAGCCCCAACCTGTGACTATATCCTGATGACCTCAGTGGGGCTGAACACAGGAAGACTGTCAGGGTCAAGAGCATGGGGATTTGGTTAGTGATGCTCCCAGCGAGTGGGGCATGGCCCATCAATAGCCTTGTTCTCATATGAGTTTCAAAGATTACTTAGCCAGAAAAAAGTAAGAACCTCAACAGGATAAAGGAACAAAAACTGGATCAAAGTGACTTCTTTCTGATTTTAGCCATATTGCTGAAATGCCATGAGAGCATTCCTCTAGCATTTACTTTCCAACATGCTTAATCTATACACATATGCATATATACATATATCTGGATATAGACTTAAGTCACAGATATATCTAATTTACCCTGTCAATCAATCATGGGGAAGAAAGTCTATTTGACATACGAAAAGATATCCTTAGTAACAGTACTAAGTAGAAAACATACACCTTTGACTTACCTTTTAGCTTCACTTTTTGGGTCATCACATAGTTCAACAGTCTCTGTCACAATGACATTTTCTTGGGTATTATCTTCCAATTCTTTGGCACCGTCTTGATTTAAGTCAGTATTTTCTGAATAATCCTTTACTCCTTCTCCAGTTCCATTTTCATTGGAATTATCATCATAATTCTACATTATAAATATGTATGCATTACAAAACAAATACTATAATAATACTGACTTCTTAGCTTATGTTGCCAACACTCTGGTTGGATTATATCTTCAGGAAATAAAAAAAAAAGGCAGATAATATTTTAAGAACATGAGTGGTCATTATTGAAATACTAAATTAGTGAAAATTGGAAACAATTCAAATATTCAATAAATTAAATATATGAAGGAAAATTATGAAGCTTTAAAAAATCGTATTTCCAAAGATGTTGTTCCAAATATGTGGAAAATACAACATATTAGCAAAATCTGAAGAGAGAAGATTATAACATCTGATCAAAAATTAAGCAAACATCAAGTACTACCCATAGGCAGAATTAGGAATACAGTAGACTCTCAGTTAACCAGAACTCAAACAACTAGCATTCTCAAGCAACTGACAAAAAAAAAATCGATTTTTTTTTTTTTTGCTAGTTGCCTGACAGTGCTGGGTACATTTATCTGGCATCTACCAATCCCCACGGGTGCCAGTTAACTGAGTCTACTGTACTTATACTTTTCTATATTTTCCAAATAATCTGCAATGAGCATCTACTACTTTTATAGTCAGGAAAAAATAAAGAAACAACAACAAACAGGCACTATAAAAGGAAGATGCCTGGCAAATAATCTTCATTAAGTGCAACTGTTTTGTTTTTGTTTTGGGTAACATTTTGCCAAATTTGCATCCTTCCTCCCTTATTCTCTTTCTCTATACACACTCTTCCCCTGACTATGAAATTAAGTTGTAGACAGACATCATGACACTTCATCATGTTTATCCTATGAACAAAAACTTTCCCTTACATAACTACAATATATACTCAAGAATTTAACGTTGATACTATCTGTTGCATGATCCATATTCATAATCCAATAATGTTATTTTTTATAACCCCTGATAGTGGATATAATCAAGGATCATATGTTGCATTTAGTTGTTATAGCTCTCTAATCTCTTTTATTCCAGAACAGTACCCCTTAATTTTTTTTGCCTTTCATGATACTGAATATTTGATGACTGTTTTGTAGAATGGCCCACAGTTTGGCTCTATCTGACTGTTTCCTCATGATTAGATTTAGGTTAAACCATTTCTAGCAAGAACAGTATAAGGATAAAACTGTGTTCTTCTCAGTAGATTACATCAGGAGGCAAAATGTCAGTCTGTCCCATTTGTCAGTGATTAAAGTCTGGTTATTTGGTTAAGGTGCTATTAGAAGACATTTCTACCATAAAGTACGGTAACTTTTTCCGTTCTTAGTGATGTGCAGAGTGTTACTTTGAGATTGTGTGACTTCCTGTTCCCTAATACCTATTCACTCAATGGATCTGGTATTCACTGATTCTTGTGTGAACCATTTATTACACAGGTGGATGAAGAACAGAAATTTTTCTGCTTCTATTAGTCCTGCCACTTGCATTTGCATGAATTCATACTCTCTGTAATGAAGCTTTCCTGTCTGTTTCCTTCCTCCAACTCTCTTTTTAGGCTCAATGTATTAATATAGATGCATGATGTTTAAAAAAAAAAAAAATCAATGTGTAAAAATCTATCATAATTATTCTTTTTTATGGCTCAAATTTTCCCAAATTTGGCAGGCCTTTAAGTTGACTGATGGTAGTTCTGATATATCCCCATAAATTCTTGAATGCTTTCTTAAGTCTGTAGCATAGATGACCCTGGCTTATCTCAGACTTTCCCTATCCAAGCCCTGGAACCAGCCATTTCTCCAAGGAGCAAGCCCCGGATTCCTTCTACTGGAGAAATGCATTTAGAAACCTAGACATGTGCACTAGGTATGCTCATTGCTACTGGGTATCACTGCTTCTAGGCACTCACTGTGTACATAGCCAATGCTTTTTTAATGCACTTATTTTTTTAAATCATGAGCTCATTCTGATATCTCTAATTTCAATCCAACATAAGTGTTTTTCCTCTTTCCCTCAATCTATATCTGTGTTTTCCCTTCTTCCATAAGATAATCTGGTTCGCAACAACATTAATGTATTTACAATCGTCCCTGAATACCTGCAGGGTATTGGTTTTGTTATCCCGAGGATAACAAAAATCCACAGAAGTTCAAGTCCTTTAGATGAACTGGCATATAACTTATGTACATCCTCTCATATACTTCACATCAATCAAGCTTGTCCAACCTGCGTAGCCACACGTGGACTAGGATGGCTTTGAATGCGGCCCAAACAAATTATTAAACTTTCTTACAAAAAAAAGATTTTCTGTGATTTTTTTTCAGCTCATCAGCTATGATTAGTGTTAGTGTATTTTATGTGTGGCCCAAGATAATTCTTCCAATGTGGCCCAGGGAAGCCAAAAGGTTGGACACCCCTGTTTTACATCATCTCTAGATCACTTGAATAACCAACACAATGTAAGTGCTATATAAATAGTTGTTACACAATATTGCTTAAGGATCAACTTTCTGGATTAAAAAAATGTATTTTCAGGGGATGCCAGGATAGCTCAACAGGTTGAGCGCTTGCCTAGCAACCACGATGCCTGGGGATCAAATTCCAGCCCTCGCCTGTGCAAACCCATATGCTGAATTGTGGCGCAACTTGTAACCACTGGGAATGGTTTGGCAGCAATGGTTCTTGCCTCCCATGTGAGAGGCCTCCAGTTCAGTTCCCACTCCTGGCAGCCCCACATCCACCTGTGTGAAATGAAACTATGTCCCAACTAATGATGTACAACAATGGACACTGCTATGGGTCCTCCCCACTTCTTTCTCTCTCTCACCTTCTTTCAAACAATAAAATAAATCTTAAAAACAAAAACAAACAAAAACAAACTTTGCTTAAAAACTTAAAATGGTATGAATCACTTTATAAAAGGAACATATATTTGCTATGTGGTTTAATAATTGAAGCTAAAAGTTCTAAGTCACAATTTTAACAGTGATTAACTCATTGTGTCATGTATCATTTTGGAATATGAAACAGATAAAATTATCAAGTATATAATCATTTGGGTAAGTAAGCCAAATCTAAAGTTTTATGAAAATTTGTTAGTGTTACCTAGGTTTTCTTGAAAACATTTTCAGTTATTAAAAAAAAAACTATATTCATTATTTAATACTTAATATAAGCTAATATAATTAGGTTATATTAAAATGGCACAGAAATCAATTCCATTCCCTTTGGGACCACCAAATACCCTTAGTAAAAAGGACAAGTTCATTTCATTTACATAGGTTCAAAACCACCCACAAGACTGTGTTACACATATATATCAACATAATACCCTTTTATTTAAAAATACAGTTGGTCCTCTGTACCTACAGGTTTTGCATCCTTGGATTCAACCAACTAAATAAAAAACAGTATTTTTGATCCACAGTTGGGAACCCACAGATGCAAAGGGCTGACTATATGCATGGTCCCACACCATCTAGAAGGGACTTGAGCATCCACGGATTTTTGTATCTGCAGGGGATCCTGGAACCAATCCCCATGGATACTGAGGGATAACTATAATTCCTGAGATAGAGACTGAATTTGGATCCCAAGTGGGAAATATTTAAACTACTTAAATTTCTGAGTAATATAAAAGGACATTTTTCAATAATCACAGTCATTATAAATTTCTAACCAAATGTTCTCTTGCAAAACTTAATTTATGTTACTAGCAGGAATAAACTTAAATATGCAATGACCAGTCCCCAGATTTTCATGTTTCTGACTTTAACTGTGGTCTTGATTTAAAATCCCTGTCACTACAAGTATCCAGATTTATTTTTAATATGGTCATTCAGCTAATTAGTATTAGTGGAACTCCACAGGCAAAATTCTTAACCATACCAACAATAGTAATTAAATAAATTAGCTATGTATTATACATGTAGGGGGTAGGCTAAAAAGAAAATATTTTCAACTCCTTTTAATCTGTTTTACAGTCAACATGAAATTATAGAGTGGAAGTTCCTCTCCTTAATACAAGTTATGCTGAATAAACAAGAGCACTATAACTCCCTATTTGATTTTTAATGTTAACAAAACTTTTTAACATACCTGCGCTGGTTTCTGTTTCTTTTTCTTCTGTTTTTTAGAAAGCCTAAGAACAAATATAAATCAAAATGGCAAATACCTGACTTTGTAAAGATTAAGTGAAAAGAAAAATATCGAAACACTAGTAATAGAGAAAAGTAAAATATTAAAATTACTTAATATTGTAAAACACTGAAAGAAAAAGAAAATAATCACATCATTTTAGAAAATTGTAATAGTGGTTCACTTGACAGTAATTAGCCTATCAATTACCTAGGTATAAAACTACTTTTAAAAGTCATAATATAGTCTGCAAAAATTATATTTGACATAATGTCTTTACCCATTTCATTATTAATATAAAGTTCCCTTAACTAGAAGTGGTGCAGAAAATACTAGCCAATAGAATAACTTCTTTGAGATAAGAAAAGGCATTGAAATGCAATCTTTGAATGGGGTTAAGTTTATCTAGTGACATTTTTAGAAGTACTTTTGTTTTGGTGCATTCTCCATTTCTTCCTCAGAATTGCCATTCAATAGATTTTCACCAGTCTGAGATCCTGAAAAATTTTCTTCATCCTCCTCCAACTGTTGCTTTAACAAGGCAACCATTTCCCGGTGCTTCTTTGACTTTTCATGATTCCTCATACTGAAAGAACAATCTGATGTAAGTAACTGCAACAGGATTATGTCTTATGTACCCAAATGTGTTGCTGAATAAGTGCAACCAAGTTAAAATTTACTTTTTTCTCATTAACTAAGCAATATGTTAGTGATGTTATAAAAAGAAACAGAACCCTATTAGGATTTTGTAGGCATTAAATACACTGGAAGCCTGTGACTACATTTTTTTCCTATAACCCAGCATATTCCCCTTCCTCTGTCCTTTTATCTACATATTTTCTCCTTATTTTTTATTTTTTTGTCAAATTCTCTATTACTTTTATCTTCCAATCCTTAAAATTCAAGCCTTCTCCACTGTTTCCCCTTACTCACTAATTATCTGCTGAGTGCTTAAGATGTTCCAGGTTATGCTATAGGATTCGAGGAATCACTAGAAAATTACAAAACAACATTCTAACTTTAAAAGGAAGACACCATGGATCTGAGAAATGATGATGTGAGGCTTTGAAGCCTAAGAGTAGTTTACCTCCTTTTGATTTTTTCAGCTGCTGTCTTTCACCTTCTCAAGAGGTCTCCCTTCTCACTCTCACCACCCTAAATGTGAGGTCAGACAAATCTCTATCCCTCTAAGAGTCTGAGCAATGTCTAGTTCAGTGCCTCATGTACAATTAAGTAACACTTCACAAAACAGAGTTGGCGATACTTAAGCTACAATAGTTAGCTAAACTAGAAAATAACAAACTTGTGTACTATCAACTTCATCTCATCTGTTCAGATTCTGGTTCTCTAATATTGGTTGTTACTCTCCTTTTCCACTAAAATTCTCCTTCAGATCAAGGTTTCTTGGAGAAACTGGAACATCTTGTGCCAGAAATTAAGTGCTCAAACATATGATTAGGACATGTGAAAAGGACACACGAGCCGGTTAAAGAACTCTCACTAACCACATCTGAAAAAATATGAGCATGAGAAGTGCAGTAATGAATTTAAGACATTGAAAGAACTCATAAATTTAGACTGACAATAGAGAAAGCGGGGAAAGGAGGTATTCTTTTTTACTGCAGAAGGCCAAATGGTGACTAATGACGTAGAAGGAACACTGGGACCTAAGAAGCCTAATGCGGGGCCCACCAGAATACAGACTACTACAAACTGAAATCATCAATGGATGCTAACACTGGGAAGTAAATTTTTCACAAGGAGCAAGATATTTGATATTTGCATAGCTTTAAAGTGCTTCCCCACAGATTAAACATGTTCTAAAAAAACACATGTGGTAAGAGAAAAAATACTACTGGTAACTCTACAGTGGAAAACTTGGACAACACCTTAATGGGCAATGATCACCACCAGTGAGGGGCAGACAGACATTATGAGCCTCCAGATATGAAACCCTAAGAGAGCAACGTATTTATGTAGTATTCCAGCTGGCACACATAACTTCAATCTAATCATGATGAAACAAATACAAAATGAGAAAAACTCTATTAAAAAATGTTTTAAAGGCCCAGTATTCTGGAGTATCAATGACATAAACAAGGGAACTGGTCCAAGTTAAATGAAATTAAATAAATGTAATACATAATCCTGTATCAAATGGGGAAGATACCACATGACATTAATAATCCTGACAAAAGTGGAAGATGTGCAGTAAGTGACACTTAAGTATCATATCAGTGTCATAAATTTCCTGAAGTTTACAGCTGTACAGTGATTATGTAAGAGAATGTCCTTATTCTTAAGAAATATATACTGGTAAAGGAGTATAATGTACATCACTCTCAAATTATTCAGGCAAATGCTGTGTGTGTAGTGGGAGAGAACAAACACATGCAAATGGGGCAAAGTATGAGCAATGCACACAAATGGGGCAAAATATAAGTGATGTGTGAATCCGGTGCTCTATATTTTGTTCTTGTGACTTGTAAGTTTGACATTATTTCCAAATAAAAAAGTTTTTTTTAATTCTTTCATATTCAGCTAAATATATGATGACAGAAAGAAAGCTGACTCTGGGTAGTGAACACATATTATAACACATAGAAGAAATACTATAGAATTGTACACCTGAAACCTGTGTTAATTTTTACTAATGTCACCCTAATAAATTTAACAATTAAAAAACAAACAAAGGAAAAAAACTCCTTCATTGTTGCTTTGGTTTTCTTGCATGTTTCTAACTTCTCTGCTTCTCCCTACTTCTCTTATTACTCTATGACTTTTCATCCTTTGGTCTCTTTTTTTTTTTTTTTAATTTATTGTTAAATTTGATGAGGTTACATTGGTTGGTAACAAGTGTTTACAGATGTACAAGTCCACATCACATCATTCATGCATCGTAATATGTGCCCATCACTCAGTATCAGTTCCCCTTCCATCACCTTATATCTAGTGCCCACTCCCACCTCCGCCCACAATTCTCCCCCACTTCTCCCCCCTCTCCAGGTAACCACCAAACCTTTGTGTGTGTCCATAATGCTGGTGTCCTATCCCGCTTCCCCTCCCACTCTCCCTCCCCCCTCC
>PVKE010032830.1:0-18265 GCA_004027555.1 Craseonycteris thonglongyai
CCGAGGATAAATAATATTGATTGATAATAATACTGTTAATACAAAAGAAAAGAAGCTACCGTATGACACTACCAAATATTCAAGCTAACTGACTGTGTTCTTCGATGAGTCGAGTCGTAACTGTTGCGTTCACACGTTGTGTCCGGTGACAAGTGTAACACATAAGTCAAAATGTATTGTCTGGGTGGGTGGAGATCATAGTGTCAGGCTGTCAGAATTCTAGGAATTTATGACCTTGGCAAATTCCCAGAATGCATTAAACTATTGCTAGAAAGTTTTGTCTTCTACAATTGCTTCAAAGTCCATGGTACACGGAATTCCACCCCAGACATTGCGAGCGATTGACGATCGACCAAAATTGGCCTCGGGATTGACTGATCGACTGCGATCAACTTGTTGGCCACCCCTGGTCTAGACTTCTAGTTGGGTCAATTACATAGAATTCAATTTCTTCTATTTTAAATTTTCTCCTGTTTTTAAATTTTGAAGTGTAGAAATATATATGTTCTTTCAAAAATGTTAATCAATGCAAAATACTTTCTTCAAGCCCTCATTAATATTTAGTTTAATCATATTTTTAAATTTTGGGTCTTAAATGTATCTTATTTTGCTTTTATTTGCATTTTTTTCTGATTAAAAAAATATTAAACTTTTAATATAATTTTGGGCATTTAAGTTTATTCTATTAATTGCCTAGTCATTTTTCACACCTTCTTTAAATTGGAATACTCCCTTTTAAAATTACATTTATTATATAGTAATTTTATTGATTTTAACAAATGCAAATATCTTTTATTAATCTTTGATCATTGCTTTTTATTTTGTCATACATTATTTTTTATTTTAACATGTTCAAAATGATCAGTCTTTTTTGTAGGGTTTTTAATTTCTATGTCAGCCCTATAATCTTTGCCTGGAGTATGCTACAAGATTATCTTTTACTTTTGTCTAAAAGTTAACATTTAGATTTTTACATAAAGAACTTTAATTCAGCCATGACTTATTTTATTGTATGTTATGTTTCTGGGGTCATTTTAACACAAATGATAAGTTTTCTCAATGTCATTAATTAAATTATTTATCATTTCTTTATGGATTTTCATAATACCTCAGTAATATATGAAGCACCTGTGAATACAAGGCTCTATTCCTAGACTTTCCATGTGTTTGTTTTGTTTATATATAGCCATTATAATATAATAATTATAATAACTTTATAATGTGTCCATGATGTTTTTATCCTCTTTTTTCTTTGATGATGATGGGGACTGTGACAAACTCTGCTTTTGCTATAGGTTGACAATATTCTTTTTTCATTTCTGTTATATATATTTGATTGTCCTATAGAGTAATTCACTGTTTTCATTGTAAATTATAATTTATCTGTAGACTGTCCTACTTTCTACTCTCAGGTCTCTTACATTCTTTTCCTATTGTTGTGGTTGTTAAAGTTTTCATATAGAAAGGAATTGATGTTGAGATTATTTTCATTTGTAGTTCTTAGAACACATTAATAATTTTTAAATAAGGATGTAAGATATTGTTCTGTTTTGAAAATTGGTCACCGTTGTCTCTTCAAATCTTGTCTTCATTCACATGGCTCTTGCTCCTCTCTTCTTTTGGAACTACTATTAGATAAATGTTGATTCTTCTTCTTTTTTTTTTTCTTTTTTGACAGAGGGAGAGACAGGCAGAGAGAGACAGAGAGAAGGGGTAAGGCCCAGAGCAGTCTCCATAGTCGACAGCATTAGTTCTCCATATAGTTTTACTCCACAGCTTGGTGCGGGGCTGTGCAGGGAAAGAACTGGGTTGGGAGCCTACTGCACAGGCCCCTGCAAAAACTGAACTGGGGGCACTCCCCAGCTCAGCATATGGGTTCACCTGGGCCGGAGCCAGGATTCGATCCTCGGGCTCCAGGGCTGCAAAGCGAGAGCTTAACCTGCTGAGCCATCCCAGCTTCCCTGATTAATCTTATAGCTCCCATGCTTCTTCTCTCCTACAAGGTCATTTTTTTAATATTTATCATTTTGTTGTAATTTCTTCAGATTTCACCTTCTAGGCCTTGCTTTGTTTGTCTTTTCTTGCCAGACAAAGGATAAATTTATTCAAACCATACCAGAAATGTTAAGTATCTTTTTAGTTCACTTTTTATCCAATCTTGTACTTTTCACATATCAATGAGATCATCTGTAGCAAAGAATACATATACTCTTGGTATGTATATCCCATAGCTGTAAAAAAGATCATCTCTGTAAGTCTTCAACTAGTGTGCTGTGCATAATAAGCATCCCATAGAACTTTGATTTTCTCTTTTCTACTGATAGTTTATAAAGACTAAATAAGATATTCAAATAGATGTGCATCTGTAGTAATTATATTGGGTACTACTATACCAGGGGTACCAAAAAAAATGTGTACACATTTTAGGAGATCTTATGTATGTACTGCTTTTAAAGTTGAATTGAATTACAGAAGCAATGTGCAGTATGACATTTGCTCAAAAGATGGCATTAATCAAATGAATGCTATAATTACCATGTGACAGGCAGGACAGTTGTGAAAGCACAGTCATCGTCCAGGGAGTGCAAGATCATTTTGAAGTGGTATTTGAAATTTGTGAACATATGGAAGTACAATGACAATGGAGGCATGAATATACAACAGGACCTCCAACACACCTAACAATTGAGAGCAATAATGATCAGTTTGAGATGCAAGGTAAATTGTAATGGCACGCACAGTGATACAAGTAGATACTTTGGTCAATGTTGCTCAAGCAGTAGTTCGTCATAATCCAAAGTGTCTGGATGCTGGTGGTAACCACTTTGAGTACCTTTTGTAATTGCAGAAGTCAAATGTGACTTGTATTCATCTTTTGTTATTGGTATATATATTTAAGTTGACCTTTCTTAAACTGTGTGTATTTTTGGCAGCCTCTATCTAATAGGCATGGGTTAGATTATGTAACATGATATCCTTAATTTTATAACAATTTTTTTTTATATCTTTTTATATTTATAGAGAGTAATTATTTTATCTTCAGTGCATATTTCTTTTTATTTTATTTTTGACAGATAGAGAGACAGAGACAGAGACAGCTAGAGAACCGAACTGTGGGAACTCCCCAGTTCAGCATGTGGGTCCTGCCTGGGCCGGAGCCGGGATTCGATCCTCGGTCCCCGTGGCCTCAAAGCGAGCGCTCAACCCGCTGAGCCGTCCCGGCTTTCCCAATTTTATAACAATTTAAAGATAAGTATTATCTTGATTTTATAAAGTTTTAAGGAGATTCAAAATGGGTAAGCAATTACCCTCAAATTACTTGGCTAGAAAGTGACAGAACTGAAATTTAAACCTGTTTATGCCATCCCAAAGCTGAACTTATCTCCATTATATTATACATCTTCATTATTCAGTGGCAATGTTAGTAAATTACTATTTAATATACAAGTCAACCATGTTGAAGGAATTTGCAAGTGTCAGTTAATAATCAGTTACTTAGAGCTATTTACTGTTACAGTACCAATTAAAGCTAGACAAAGCCTGCATTTATACATGTGTATACCCTTCTACACACACACATACCAAAGGCCTAGAAATGTAAACATTTTTTGGGGGAAATTACTACTGAAATTTTGTCTTTCTAATGGAACCCCTATCCCAGTACTACAGTCAATTTTGCCATGCTAAAGCTGAGACCAAACAAAACATGCTTCTTCTGCTATATGGCCTCATGTCAAATTCCACCAACTGGAATATAGTAGGCTGACCAGAGGTACAATTTTAAACAGGACAGAAATCAAAGGTACAGTCCTATTTCAAATGGTACATATGGTCAGTTTACTGACACCTTGAATTTAGCCCAGTGAGACAAGGCTGGCCACACGTACCATTTGAAATAGGAGCTGTTTCAATCATCAGTTGCTCCCTTAGTAACAGCAGTAGTTGGTTCCAGCCCCCACATCTGAAGGTATTCTCAAAACCAGCCTCATTACACTTTTCAGGCTTTCCTCCTGAGGGACTGGTAGCCATCAGCCTTCTGGATTTTGCTATCTCCCAATTTTCCTTCACTTTGTTGTAGAGATGAGAGCTGCTTTTTGTAGTTCATTTCACTGGATTACCTTAGTATTTCTTTTTTATCTAATTCAGTACTACAACACCAGTGTGAACAACTTCTTATATTAAATTCCTTCTGTTGAAATATCTATTATGACTTCCACTTTTCTAATTGGACCCCAACTAGTACAGTTATGATAGTTTTGTGCAGGTAAATTAATTTGTACATTAGATACTTGATTAACATGATGCAATTCAGATAGACAAGATTTATATATATATATGGGTTTTTTTCTAATTATGAAAAGCAGACACAACTATGAAACACAATGTCTCAGTCTAGACAAGTTAAAAGTAACTAGGGCAAACCCCAGGACACTGCAACAGTACCAGTACTTTCTCATCCACTATTCCTGACATTTCATATTTGCTCTTCTAAAAAGCACTTCGATGAGATATTTGAGGTTTCTAGTCTTGTTCTTTTAAAAGAACTGTTGGAAAATATAGTTTGTTCAAATAGGGACTTTAAAAGGCTTCTAACTTCTGAAGTTCACTGTATAAATGTTCGTGATCTGGTGAACTCAGTAGAGATCTGATACTTGAGAGTTGTCATCTCAAGTGCTAGACAGTGACTGTGTGACTACGGATGAGTTACTCACTCTCCTTTGCATCTTAGTTCTTCTCACCTTACAGGGCATGCCTAATCACAATCACTTCATAGCCAAATCACTATCACTTTCTAGGCAATAAAAGGTGGCTACAAAATTTCTTGTTCCTTGCTCTAAGAATAAATGTGGTTGTGGCAGGCATATTTAATTGTATTCTGTAGTGCCCCTAGAATTCAAGATTCTAAAAACAATATATTTATCTATTATTATTAGAATAATAACTATTATTATTTTAATGTATGAGAATATGTGAATATTTACACGTTTATAAGCCCAGTTCCTATGCACAGAGCAGCTCTCATTTAAAGATTTGTAGGGGAAGCCGGGATGGCTCAGTGGGTTGAGCGCTCACTTTGCAGCGCTGGGGACCAGGGATCGAATCCCGGCCCTGGCCCGTGCGGAACCATGTGCTGAACTGGGAGCTCCCCCAGTTCAGTTCTCTCTCTGTCTCTGTCTCTCTCTCTCTGTCAAAAATAAATAAATAAATAAATAAAAATATATTAAAGATTTGTGGGCTCAGTGTAGTATAGAGGTAAACAGTTAATACCTATAGTGAGACTACATGGAATTTATTTATTTATCTGTTAAGATTTATTTATTGTTTTTAGAGAAGGTGAGAGAGAAATAGACAGAGAGAGAGAAGAAGAAGAAGAAGAAGGAGTAGGGTCCAGAACAGTCATCATATTTGTACACCATTGGTTATGACATGGATTCATTCCACACAGCTGGACGTGAGACCATGCAGGGCAGGAACCAAACCGGGTACCTCTGGCATGGGAGCTGAGAGCCTTCATCACTATGCCATCCTAGTGGTTACCGGTTGTGCCCCAGTTCAGCATGTGGGTTTGCACAGGCTGGGGCAGGAAATGAACCCTGGACCTTGTGACTGCAAGATAAGAACTCAACCACCGAGCTATCCCGGTGTCCCTGCATGGAACTTCACATAGGTTAAATGACATTGGACATTTGAACATATTACTTAGGAATTTTCACTTAGTCTGTTTACATGTCTATAACATGGGAAAATACTAATATTGAACTTATGTGACTATATTGAATATTAAATGATATAATCCACTTAAAATGCCTGGCCTAATACTGACACAGTGAAAGCTCTTTCTCTCTATATATCTCACTCCTCTCTCTCTCCCTTTATTTCTCAATACACATATTAGACTAATAAAATCATAGGTCTGTACTTACATAACAAAAAAGGTACAATCAAGAAGTCAATTAAGTTGGCTAACCTGGATGTTTTCTTGGAAATTACTCTATTTGGCCTAGATCATATATCTGAATTGAGATAGTTTCTCACTCTGGCACCTTGGATTTCTCCAAGTGTTCCAAACTTCAGGTTTTTAAAATAACTTTTCCAGAACCTTTCAAGTCAGCATTTACATATAACTCTTGTTTTCTTAAACTGTTGCAGGGTATTCCATAGAATGGACGTACCGTGATTTATTTATCCAGGCATTTAGATTGCTGTTTTTCTCCTCCTCCCTTCTTCCCTTTCTCACTGTCCCCCAATCCTTCCTTTCTCCTATATATTTTATTCTCTTACAAATAATGCTTACTCAAATAATGATATACCTATGTTGACCTAATGGTAAATATAAATTTCTCTAGGTATGCACATTTTAAATGGAAATAAATGCCATAAGCTCACTTTTCAAAAGCTGTGGTTTTACAAATAAAGTATGAAAGTATTGGCTTTCTCACACCACAAATAATTGAAATATAATTCTAGATTACTTTAAGTTTTCCAATTGGATGAGTAATACTTTAATTTACATGTTTTCATATTTAATGGTGATTTGCATTTTCATATTTATTGGTAATTTGCATTTTTCTTTAATTAATGACTTCTTATCATTTATTTTTATAGTAGAGTATTAAAATGTGCAGATGATATGAATAATATGATAACTTAAAGCTATAAAAATTAATAAGCAAGTATATGGACATGCATTAATAATTTCAAAATGGTTAACTTTTGTGTGTTATACAGTGAATATATTTCTGCTAGTTTAAGTGTAAGGAAATAATTTTGGGAGCAATAAGTCACTCACAGCAAAATGACATTTGGTTGAACAGTTAACACAGGTCTGAGCAGACAAGACAGGCAGAAGCTCCAGCCTTACTTGCTTCTATTATACTTGTTAAGTTACACACAGAGAAACCCCTCTGATTGCTCTGCTCTTCCTCAGCAAACTACCACTCTCCCAGACACACCCACCGAGAGATGGGCCACTAGAAATAGCTCTTGAAACCAGGCTTTCCTTTATCCTCTTCCTCTCTCTCTCTCTCTCTCTCTCTCTCTCTCTCTCTCTCTCTCTCTCTCTCTCTCTCTCCTTTCTCCCAAACATGAAGATCTTCCTCGTGTCATACCCCTCTCTCTCCCAAAGACATCTCTTGCTTTGCATATACCTGTGTAAGTAATACGCCTTTGAACTGTGATTATCAAATTTGATGTGATGTGTTTTGATGCCCAATAGCTTTAAAGGGGAGGAATGCGCAGATGTAGCAAGTGAGCAGGTTTGGATCTTAATATTAATGTATCTCAGAAAAATTATATTAACCATATGTACTGAACTACCACAGAAAGATCTTGTTTAATTGAAGTATATTTTACATTAAAAACATATAGAAAATAAATGTATATATCTTTTAAGAAGAACAGAGAACTCTAGTTTCTTTTACTTTGTAAAGATTTAGAAAAAATATTAATAAATTATTTGAAAACAATAGATTCATTTAGTCTCCATAATTTTATTTTTTTCTTTATAATTAAAATTATATACATTTAATATGACATTTCACTATCCAGATGTCAGATTCTCCTCTGGCATTTCTTTTTTTTCCACAACATTCTCTTCTAAGTGTATTATTCATGTATGTACTAAAGAGGTGTTTTAATGAATTACTAAGAGTGAGAACATACCTTTATGTTGTTGGTAACATCAATGCAAAATTTTTTCATTAATATTCATAGTGATTATGTATAAAGACCTCATGATGTTAATGGTAACATTTCTAAAGTTAGAAATAATTTGTTTTAAAGAATTATTTAAAGAATGATTAAAGGGATTCTGGGATGGCTCAGTGGGTTAAGCACTTGCTTTGCAGCCCCGGGGTCTGAGAATTGAATCCCGGCTCTGGACCATGTGGACCCATACTCTGATCTGGGGCTAGTTTCCCATGTGGGAGGCCCCCAGTTCAGCTCCTGCCCTGGTCATACTTCCCATGTAAGAGGCCCCCAACTCACATGGGCATGCCTTTCCCATGCAGGAGGCCTCATGCCAGGTAACCACCCTTCAAAGTCCCTGCCTACCTGTGTGGAATAAAACCATGTCGAAAACTGATGACGTACAACTCTGGAGACTGCTCTGGGCCCTCCCCCTTCTCTCTGTATCTCTCTGTCTCTGTCTTTCTGTGAAAACAATAAAATAACTCTTAAAGATGAAGATTTATTAAAAAGCAAAGAGCTATTTTGTTTTAAATATCTATGTAAATAAATATTATAATAATATAATATTATATTATAATATATTATATTATAATATAATATAATTATAATATCATAATAATATTTATTTACATAAGCATTTACACATGCTTCATTTTATAACATCTTACAATATCAGTGGTAAGTATTTCTGAAGAGAAATACGATTATTTTTTTTGGATCACTAGAATATAAGCAGCTAGTTCAACCTATAAGCATTGCACAAAGATAAAGTATAATTAATACCATAGATACACACATGACAGACACTCTAATAATGTAATTATGTAAGCATATTTTCCACTATTTAGAAAAAGGCCAAGTGCATTAATTTTACCTAGATCAATTAAATACAGTTAGTTCCAAGCATTTGGCTTTCCTTTTGGTAAATGCAAACAGAAAAGAAAATAGACTAAATATAAGCATATTGTATGCAGAATAAACTGTGCTACTGCAATTACTAAAATAAATCAGAATCATTTTTGGGAAAGATTATGCACAGTCACTTCAACCTGCTACAAAGACAATTTAAAATACCCTGCTATTTGTCTTGATGGTTACTTAACCATTAATTCATATACATTTTCTTCCTAACTCAAATGCTTTTATATTACTTAATGTCGGCATCTTGTAATTCTGCTCAGATTTAGGAAGGAATCATCACTCAGCACTTGCAAGGTAAGGATGCTTAGACTATTGAGCATCTTAGAGAGTGATTGATCCTGATTATGCTTGATGTCTCATAGGAAAAAAAAATTTCTACATTGAACAGACACTGTGCACCATTTATCTTAGGAATTAGACACAAATAGAACATGTATTGACTAACCTAGCTAGTACAATAAATCTAAGCAATGCTACAATGCTAAATATATGGATTTCCTTTAAGAAATGTAAAGTAGTTTTACATTTCCAAATGTTTTCAAGTGTTTCAAGGTTTCCTGCCTAGGGCACCATAGCTGGAACATAGGATGTTAGTGTCAGCAGTTAAGCATGTGAACTCTGAATCCAGATTCTCTGAATTTGATCAACTCTAATAGTAATTGTATCCTCTCCCTGACTAAATATTACCACTCTTAGAATGGGGATAATGACAGTGTCTACCTCATATGATTATTGTAGTATATGTAAGTTTTTAGTATATTTTAGTGAGTTCTGGGTATAGAGTTATGTAAGCTGTACATGTGCTACTGTTTTAGCTAATTTTAAATATAAACAATCTCATCTCTTTGATTTACCTCTGACTCATCAGCTAGAGTTCAGAGTCCTCAGACATTTTGCATAATTGCACATTATTATAATCTCTTGTAGTTACAATTTACCTTTAATTTTCTTTTTTCCTTACTTTTTATTCTGTATTAATTTTAAGCTGATATTCTTGACATTTTCTTTCAAATAAAACTGTTAGCCATCTTGTACCTAAGTCCAAAAATTAGTTTTCAGTTCCCAGTCTGCTTCATATCTGTCTCTACTGTTCACCTCCAGACTTTTTAAACATTGCTTCCCATCAGGGTTGAATAAGAAAATCTGGATGGCCAGCTAGCGTGCAGTGTATCTGGTAGGGTGTGAAAGCAGACTAAAGCTGAAGTACAGGCTTGGGAAGATCAAGGTCTTGCTGCACTAGGCTAAGGGGTTGAACTTTTCAGGTAATGACAGCACTTCACCATTTAGAGGCTATTGAATTTGTCCAGTAAGATTGCAAGGCTGCAATCTATGATAGTATTATAATAGAGGTGAGAAAAAAAATTTTTTTAACAAACTTGTTAGAAATGAATCAGTGATTATGTGTGATCACTTTAATTTGCGATTAGTTTGTATAGGGATCATGATATCATTGAAGTTTTTAACTAAATAGGTAACTGTTCATTTCTTATGACATAAATGAGAGATGTCTGGCATATGTGGTTGTAGGGTTTGAGTGAGCAGTTACAGTATTGTAACTCTGTTGGAAAAACAACATAGCTTGTTTAAGAAATGGCAAAACAGTTTATCGGGAATTGTTTTTATTTCCATTTCTTTTTTTCTTGAAAAAATTATTTCTTTATGGTTTTTCCACCATCTCCTATACTCTTACCAACTTTCTTCCAAACCCAGTGTCCTGTACACTTTGGCAAAAATATCTTCCTATTATTCCATTGTCACGATTATCTATCTATCTATCCATCTATCTATCTATCTATCTATCTATCTATCTATCTATCTATCTATCTATCATCTATCTATAGCTAAAAGTATATAGAAAGCTAAAAGTATATAGTCTGTTTAAATGGACTATACTTTTAGCTTTAGCCCACATGCCCACATATTTCTTTTTCTAAATCCTTTCATAGCACTCCTCGACTCCATGATTATTCATTGTTTTCATTTTCTTTCCATAGCCTCCCTCTTATATCTTAGAAGACAAATGTGAGAGAGCGTTCCAAAAAAGATGAAAAAAATATATAAATATATGTATACATATGCACACACACATATTTTATATATATATATATATACACGCACACACACACACACATATGTATATTTTTTTTCAATAAGTGAATGAACTTGATTAACTGATTAATTTAACTCATGCAGGGGAATTTACATAAGGAAGAGTAGGTTGAAAAGATAGATGTGATAATTTTGCAATAATTATAGTTTGCAGAAGCCAGGATGGCTCAGCTGGCTAAGTGCTCACTTTGCAGCCCCGGGGTCTGAGGACTGAGTCCCAGTCCTCACCCAAAGTGTGCAGACCCATATGCTGAACTGGGGAGTGACCCCAGTTTAGCTCTCAACAGGACAAGTTTCCCATGTGGGAGGCCCCCTGGCCTGGTTCTCACCCTGTGTGGCTGGTAGGAATGAAAACTGATGACACAACCATGGAAACTGCTCTGGACCCTCCCCTTTCTGTCTGTTCTTTTTTGTCCCTCTGTCAAAAAAGTAATATAAAATAAATTTTTAAAAGAATAATTTGAGTTTGATGGAATGTTTTGAGGTATTGAGGTGATTATTCTTGGGGGCTACTTGATCATTAAAAGAATAAGTTTATAGATAAACTGATAGCACTTTGAAAAAGCTTCAATAAAGAATGGGACTTGATTATATTTCTCACAGCTCCTTTTCCAGCCATTAAAATAGTGCTTGGTACATGGTAGCCTCTCTGCAAGTATTTAATTAAATGTAAGAATGATCCTACTATGGTGGTTTAGGAACTAATATTGTTTTTGATTTGAAGCCACGGAATTTCATTTCTGACACATTTTTTTAAAGATTCAATATGAGGCCCTGAGGTTTGATAAGAAACTACATAAGAAAAATAAAATAATGTTTAAATTTTAACTCTGTAAATTCATACCTTTTTTAATATAGAGATTATATGATTCAAATATTACATTTAATACGGCATCAATCCCCTGTGTCCTTGTGAGTTATGTGAGATATATAATCCCAATTTGACAAATAAGAATACTGAGGCACTATTAGGCTTTCTGCTTTTTCTACATTTTGTCAGATCTTAAACTGGATTCCAGTTTCACTCTAGAATCCCATATGGAATCCAATTTTATAGTTGAATTAAACAGATTTTAAATCTCATGCATGACTTTGTAGTTAATAAAATTGGTCATTTTGCTTCTATGCCAAATATTTGGGCCATTTCCTAATTAAAAATTTTTTAAATTTGTAAGTTTACTTTGTCCTTCCAGTAAAATGATCAACTTTATTTTAATATCTAATAAAAATAAAAATCATATTTATTACTATTTATGGATTGTCCTAAATTTGATGTCTCTTTCTTAATGAAGTAAAGAAACATATGCCTAATCTTAAAGTTGATAGACTCACTTAAGATACATTTAGAAATATTTCCAAGAGTCTGCTAAGAAATATGGCCCCTTAGTAGAATAAAAAAATAGACTTTGATTGGCAGAAAGTCAATCATTCTTTGTGATAATTTGTAAATCCAGTATGCTAGCTCTTATTTGCTTTCTTCAGAACACTACTGTGAACTGAGATTCTGAGATTGAGATTCTAAGTCAGAGAAAAATGTCTTTGTAAAGAAAGTAAAAAGGGAAAGTAAAAATAAAATAAATTATAATAGTGGTAGTACTTAGTTTTCTCTATTAAAATTATATTTTTATATTTTTATCTTGTCTATATGTTCATGAAATGACCTTCCACTATATTTAGGCACACTTACAGAATTTAGCAAATCATTCATAAATTCCTGACAATGACTCTGAAAAAAGAGATTTCTTACTTCTCCTACCATGTCATAGTGATGGAAATATATAGATCAAAAGCCTGGTATCACTTACTCATGAGGAGATAAAAATGAAATACTAAGCTATAGGGAAAAAAACATTTGACATTATGTATTATAACTTATCACAAAGTCACTCAACTTTCCCAGTCCCAATAGATACAAGTCACTCATGGATAGATAATCTATCAAAATAGCCAAAGTTAGATGTGGCTGAGGTATTTCATAATCTCACGCTGATCTGACTGTTTAAAATAACTATATTTTAATATGTACTGTGCTGCTGAGTCTAAAAAATTTTTACTCACTTTTGTTCACATTCAGAAACGAAAGAAATCATCTCAAATAGTAAACTTTTAAAGCACATACAGTGCCAAGTCATTTTTTTTTTTATCATACTTCTTGGATTACCCCACAAATACCTCCATCATCTTATTTAAGGATGATTTAATCATCAGGAGATGCACTCATTGGATCCCTTTAAGTAAAAAGTAGTTTTAAAATATAAAACAATTAAGATTTAACATGAAAGGGCTCCCTAAAAAATTATGTATCACTAATGATTAGTTACATTTTTGGTGCTTGTTTGTAGCACTATTTTAACAAATCTTGAGTTGGAAGATATGATATATGAGGTCTGACAAGTTTGCAAACTCATCCTAGAAAAAGTGTCTGCGAGGGAGTTTTTAGTCAGTAAACAAAGCACTCCATTGGAACACCCTCCCTATTCACCTGATCTGTCCTCTAGTGACTTTTTTCTTTACCCAAAGATAAAGAAAATACTGAAAGGAAGCTCTTTTCATAACATTGAGGACATCAAGGGTAATATGACAATGGCTATGATGGTCATTCCAGAAAGAGTTTCAAAATTGTTTTGAAGGTTGGACTAGATACAGGCATCGGTGCATAGCTTCCCAAGGGGAGTACTTCAAATGTGATTGTACTGGTACTCAGCATTGAGGTATGTAACAATTTTTCTAGATGAGTTCTTGAACTTAATTGTCAGTCCTTGTGGAAACATTTCTCCAATGTAGTAAATGCTATCTGAAGAATACAACTCATTCAGTTAAAATTATTTATATAGATGATCCAAATTTTTCATAACAATTCTCTCTCAGAAGCTGAACCTGCCCCAAATAACCTCTCCTATACTTATAGATTGAATTGAGCAACTCAACTAAAACAGTTTAGTCTACCTCATCAAACATAACCTACAGCTCGTGAGCCACATGTGGCCCAAGACAAATTTGTACTTTCTTAAAACGTTGATTTTTTTTTTCTAGTTCATTAGTTATTGTTAATGTTAGTATATTTTATGTGTGTCCCAAGACAATTCTTCTTCTTCCACTTTGGCCCAGGGAAGCCAAAAGTTTGGACACCGCTGGTGTATACATTAATGTCATCATTAACTATTGTCTTTGTCCATTGAAAATATTACAGTGTCTACCATCAGGTGAGGCAATATTTTTCTTTCAATGCTAACATTATAATAATTATTTAGGGCCAAAGTTGAAATAAAATCATATTTAAATTTTATAGAAATGGTAATTTTTATAACGCAGGCATTTAATTGAACTAATGGGCAAGACACATTGACATGTAACAGGGCTTTCTTTATTTGTTTCTAAACACTTTTTTCTTTATTTCATTATTAAATGTATTGGGGTGACATCAGTTAGTAAAATTATATAGGTTTCAAGTGTACAAATCAATAATACGTCACCTATGTACTGCATTGTATTCTCACAACCCAGAGTCAGTTCTCCTGTCATCACCATATATTTGAATCCGCTCCCTCTTCTACCACCCAACTCTCTCTTTACATTTTGGTAACCACTAAATTATTGTCTGTGTTATGTGTTTTTATTTCTTCCTTTGCCTTGTTCCTTCATTGAGTTCAGTTTTATATGCCACAAGTGAAGTCATATGGTTCTTGACTTTTTTGTCTGACTTATTTCACTTAGCATGATAATCTCAAGATCCATCCATGTGGTTGCAAATGGCAGGTTTCATCTTTTCTAATGGCCAAGTAATATTCAATTGTGTACTGGTACATGTACCATATTTTCTTTATCTAGTCATCTATCAAAGAACATTGATTGTTTCCATGTAAGCTACCATAAGTAATGCTGCTTTGAACATTGGCATACATATATCATCCCAAATAAAATTTTTAGAATTTTTGGGAGTAGATACCAAAAAGAGAGATTGCTGGATCATATAATAACTGCATTCTTAATTTTCTGAGGGATCTTCATACTATGTTTCACAGTGGCTGTACCAATTTACATTCCCACCAGCAATGTATGAGGCTTTCTTTCCCCACAGCCTTTCAAACATTTGCTATTATTTGACTTGTTGATGATAGTCATTCTATCAGGTATGAAATGGTATATCATTGTGGTTTTATTTTCATTTTTCTAATTGCTAGTGTCAGGGCTTCACTGATTAATTAAGGATAAACATTTTTCCCTCCAATGCTTCATTTTGATGCTTGTAGAATTTTTTAAGTGTGAGAGAGAATGATAAAGACAATCTGCTCTAGCACACTAATTTTACACATAAAAATGCTGTGTGATTTGCCCTAATGCTAACATAGGAGCAGAGCTAAAATAGAACCTCTCCTTAGACCCTGAGCTGAGGCTTCCAGCAACCAGAATTTTTAGAGAATAAGAAGTGGAAAACAGTAGAACAGCCCACATCTAAAACAATTTGTTTATAAACCCTCAATTCCTTGGCAGTATTTTTAGAATCTATCAACCTAGTTAGATATTCCAGTTCTCTTCTTATGGCCATGTGAATCCATATCAAGATCTGTATAATACTTTGATTTCTTAGTTTTGTCTTCACTTATAAAAACAAAAGCATACAAACAAACAAAAAAACTTTAAAGATGAAAAAGACCATCTAAAATCACTATAACTATTTAGTATGCCTTCAAGCATACATCTTAATCCAAGTGCTGCAAATATTATCCTTGGCTCTTAGAGTGGTCTAATCAATGCAACTGCTCCCACTCTGTGCCCAGAGACCCATAACAGTGGATAAAAATTGTGTACTGATTCCAAACATTCATTACACATATCTTAAATTCTCAGTGAGAGTAAGTTGGGATTTAATGCATAATAATAAAACATTCATGAACTTCCCCAGTGTGTATATTTAGTTTATGACCAAATACTAGTCAGGATTTGGATATTATAGGTGATTTGATATTTTTTTTACATAGTTATTATATGTAATATTGACTGTTAATGGTTAATTTCTTTATTTACATATGCCACAATTTGCACACAAGAAGGATAATGTAGAAAATATAAAAACCTATATTTTTTTGTGTCATACTTTATTCGAATCACTATATCGTAAATGCATTTTGTCTGGCTGGAGTATTTTCTAGCACAGGTTGGAAAAATCACATATTTTCTTCTTAAACAGAGCAAACATTGGGTTAAGTAGTTTATGACCTTGTAAAAAAAAAGTAGTGCATATTTTGGTTTCAATATTACAATTTTTTTAGTGAGATGGGTTGCAACATTATTTGAGGCCACAATCTTAATTCAATGGGGTATATTTTGCTCATTCCATTGGAATTACTGTGGAAGATTTAAGTAATTAATGCAAAAGGCATGTAATATATGGAAAAGTGTTTTGGAAAAGGATGCATTTTGAAATATTTGGTGATGTCTAAGATAAGATTAGATTAATTTTCCCCAAAAAAAGCCTTGCATAAATCAGTACAAATAAGATATTAATATGCAAGCTATGTTTAAGCAACCCCATTAAAAATGTTTGGATATATGTACATTAAAAATAATTTGATAGAAGGAAAAGATGGTGGCATGGGAGGAGAACCCCGATACCTACCTGGAAAGGGACTTATGAACAAAGGGGAATCCACAGGGGGAAACCCTGAGAAGTACCCTCAACTGAGAAAAACACACAATGCAGAACAACACCCAAAGGTTAGAGGAAAAAAGGGAGAGCGGAAAAGGGAAGGGGAAACAGCAGTTTGGGGACAGGGATGCAGAGCATGGCCCGGGCTGGCAAAAACAAAGGGGGATTGGGGGACTATGGTCAAAGTGGAGCTGGATTGAGGGCGGGATGGAAGCCGAGGCCTAAGGAGTGTGGAAGCTCCACAGGAATGTGGACAATTTAACATCTGAACTCAAGGGGCTGCATGCAGTGCCCTAAACAGATCACGGAGCCTGAGGTGGAAGAGGGACTGTGAAGCAGGGCGGCTGTACTTCCTGGGTGGGTGGGGAGAGAGCAGGGCAACAGCCCACAGCATCTCGGCACCCCTGATTTACGGAGTAGATACAGCTGAGCTCCTAGAGTAGACTGTAAGGGAGTACCTTTTGAAGATAGGGCTCTTGGAGTGAGGGCCACGGCTGCATTAGATGTGCTTAGAGTGAATCCTGCACTGTTTGAAACTCTGCAGAGCCGCCAGCCTAGTGCGGCTGCCAGTGCAGCCTCTGTCAAGCCCCGCCTGTTCACAGACGTGATTAAAAAGCAGACAATCAGAGGGGAGAAAGACCAGCAGCTAGCCTCTGCCAAGCCCCGCTGGCTCACAGATGTGATTAGCGGGGAGAAAGCCCGAGCTTCTCACCCCGCCCGCACTGAACCACCAGCCTCTCTGTGCACAGAGGAATCTGCTATTGTGTCTCAGGCCTACCCTAAATCCTACCCACACACCCCCACCCCAGGAACCACACCTTCACTACCCTGCCTTCTAACAGCTAAGACTGCAACTTGAAGAACAACCCCAAAGCACAGAACTGACTGCTCCCCCAAACCTCTCCCAAAATCTCCTTCCACAACCGAGAAGCCCACCTGATAGGCAACCTCCCAGAGGGAAAACATACTCATGAGTAAAGCAAAAAGAACCACATCAACCACAATGCACACCTCAGAATCCAAAGCTACTCTGGAAGATCAGGGGCTTTCCTTAGTAAAGGAGCTTGCACACTTGAAATCAAATCTAAGTGAAAAAGAATTCCAGGGCTGCAATACTCAAGACACTCAGAGAGCTCATTTAGTTTTGGCAAATTACCCAGACACAGTTAAATGACCTCAACAAGAAATTATCTGAGCAAAATGAGTACTTTACCAATAAAATTGAGAAGCTAGAGCAGAATCAAAAGGAACTCCTCAAAATGAAAGGCATCATGGGAGAGCTGAAAAAAGAATTGACCAGCATAGAAAATATAGCTGACCAGCTAGAGGAAATAAAGAGTAAAATCAAAGATAGAAACATGCAAATGTCACAGAGGGAAGAAGAAAAAAAATGAGAATCAAGAGAAATGTAAGAGCCCTACAAGAACTCTCTCACTCCATCACAAAGAACAATATTAAAATAATAGGGGTACCAGAAGGAAGCGAGATGAAATCTTCTCAGAGTCTACTAAAACAAATAGTGGATGAGAAATTTCCTAACCTATTGAAAGAAATAGCACCCCAAATTCAAAAGGAAAACAGGAGCCCTAGCTACCTAGACTCTAGCAGATCTTCTCCAAGGCACAGTTTTGTCATCTTGTTCTGAAGATGACAAAAACCAAAGACAAAGAAAGAATCCTCAAGGCGGTCAGGGAAAAACAAAATATAACTTTCAAAGGAAAAACTATCAGGCTGTCACCAGACTTCTCAGCAGAAACTCTGCAAGCCAGGAGGGAGTGGACCCCAATCTTCAAAATATTAAAAGAGAGAAATTTCCAGCCAAGAATCAACTATCCAGCAAAATTAACCTTTAGATATGAAGGAGGAATTAAGGCCTTTTCAGATATACAGAAGCTGAGA
>PVKE010032831.1:0-18264 GCA_004027555.1 Craseonycteris thonglongyai
GTGTAATGACCGCAGTTTAGAGATCTGTTGCCGAGAATGCTCACTTATCAAGTAAATAGATAGGTAAGAAAAGCAATTTAATTTAAAACAAAGAAAAGGTACTTACATTTTAAACAGAAGAAAAATTGAAACTCAACGTGGTCACCAAGGATAAATAATATTGATTGATAATAATACTGTTAATACAAAAGAAAAGAAGGTACCGTATGACACTACCAAATATTCAAGCTAACTGACTGTGTTCTTCGACGAGTGGAGTCGTAACAGTTGCGTTCACGCGTTGCGTCCGGGTGACAAGTGTAACACATAAGTCAAAATGTATTGTCTGGGTGGGCGGAGATCACAGTGTCAGGCTGTCAGAATTCTAGGAATTTATGACCTTGGCAAATTCCCAGAATGCATTAAACTATTGCTAGAAAGTTGTGCCTTCTACAATCGGTTCAAAGTCCATGGTACACGGAATTCCACCCCAGACATTGCAAGCGATCAACGATCGACCAAAATTGGCCTCACGATCGACTGGTCAACCACGATAGACTTGTTGGCCACCCCTGGCCTATATTGTATAAAATTACACCTCTCTTTAGCACTTGTGTGAGTTTTGGATACTGGGTGGGGAAGTGGGGGTCAAGTAAAATGATGAAAATGGAAGACAATGGCATAGGTTCTAACACATATCACAGCTATTTAAAATAACAAATGAGTTTTTATTGACTAAATGCACATTAAATTGTTTGACAAAGGGGCATAATGAATATGGGCATTAGTCTATTTTAGGAATCAGGCATTTGTTTCCATAAAGGGAGAGAGTAATGTACGAATTTAATTTTGTCATGCTGTTTTTCCTGTTAATTCTAATTATATACTGTTAAGTAGTCAGTGAATCTTTAATGGTAACTTGACTTACTATTTAGATGTACCATAGTATTGATTAAAGACAGAACTCTTCTCTTGTGGTATTTGTTGTGATATGAGGAATTTAGTTTCATTTAAGTTGGTCCTAAGGTGGGATCCCATGTCATGTCCCCAGAGAAGACACTGCAATGCTGTACATATATACTGTGCACAGAGTACAGCTGTTGCTTTCAATGGGGCTTTGTAACTCTTTTAAGAACAAAGAGTTGGATGAGTCTTACATCGAACACCATTTCTTAGATACCATCACAAGCTAGAAATTTAAAACTAGCTGCTAAAACAAAAAGTATCTCCCCAGAGAACTAAGAAATATTTTACTCCAATGATAGTTGGCATATTGATCTTTAGGAGTCTTTCAAAACCAATCCTTTGAAATAGGAAGTTATCCCATGTAGGAGAAGGTGTTTACATGTAAAATTATTTTATGAAGCCTGAGATCCAGACTCCCAACCCATAGACAGAGACAGTAACAACTGCACCATAAGACTGCAGCAAATTGTTGGGTTAAAAGGTGTTTACTTATTAAATTCACACTTACTTGTTTTTCTTTCATTTGTGCATTTTTCACACTCAACTGGGGTATCAGAAAAGGATTCCTGAAGAAATTAAGTAGGCTTCAGTGAGAGAGAAAAACAGGGGGGCGGGAGGGATAACTCCTAATCCTACACAAGAAGGCAGTTTGAGACGCCTATTAATTTGAAATCCAGAAACCCTGAAGGTAATTTAGAGATGGGGGAAAAGCATGGTGGGCAAGAGGTGAGAAGGTCAGAGAGCTGAGTGCACTGATACATCCTGGAGGGACTTTTGTGCTAAATTAAGAAGGCTGAAATTCATTCTGAAAATTATAGAGTCATTAAAAGGTGATGCATTAGTTTCCTGTTGCTGCTATAACGAATCACATCAGTTGATAGCTTTAAACTACACAAATTTATTTTCTTATATCTCCAGCCATATCCAAAGTCCCAAATCAGTCTCATGGGCTGAAAATTCAAAGGTGGACTTGGCTGATTCCCTGTGAAAGCTCTGGGAGGAGAATTCATTTTCGTGCCTTTCCCATAGTTTAGAGCCAGCCTGCATTTCTTCCTTCATGGCCCCATCCTAACATCATGCCTACCTCTGGCTTCCATCATCACATTTCCTACTACTGATTCCAATCCTCCTGCCACTGTTATAAGGATCCCTGTGATCACAGGGGGTGATCTAAGACAATCTCCACATCAAGGTTCTTCATTTAGTCACATCTGCAAAGTCCCTTCACCATTTAAGGTATTCACAGATTTGGGGAATTAGAACATAAATATCTTTAGGGAGTCATTATTCAGCCTACCACAAATTAGAAGCAGAGTTGTGACATAACAAAATTTATATTTTACAGGGCACCCTCTGATACAATGGGAGATCATTTGGAGAAGTAATAGCGGGAAGAAAAACAATTAAAAGGGGTGGTTGCTGAGGTCCTGATGAAAACTGGCTTATTCCACTTCTATTAGTGTGCGTCATTAGACTCCAAGACCACCGAAACTTTCCCACTTCCCTCACAGGAGCAAACACCCCTGTGATAAACAGAAAAAACATTTATGAGGTGCCTTTTAACGCAATCTAGAAACTACTGCATAAGGAAAGAAGTGAGGAGTACAGGTTAAGGAAGTGCAGCCACCACATTGAAAGCACCTTTCATAGAAATGGGAAATTTAGGGAAAGAGAAAACCCAGGAACAAAGTAGAGTCCAAGGAACTATCCTGCTAGCCTATAGCACCGCTGTATGAACTGGGAAGAAGCAGCTCCTCTGGGAGAGATGCAGTCCCTCCGGCACGTGGCTTGGTCACAAGGACACACCTTTAAAAAGATGATGCAGCTCCTAGGTAGGGTGCAGTAAGAACCTGTCACAGAACACAGGTTTACATGTAACACAGATGAAGCATCCGTGGGACCATTTTCAGGACACCTCTGAGAAGAAAAGTCAAAACTCGGGCTGTTAATTTTGGAACTATCAGCAGAAATATTATAGATGAAGGTCTAGAATGGCTCAGATTGTACAGGAAGAAAAGAATGCTACATAACTTCAAGAGGAAATCAAAGTTAAAGATATAGAGTATCAAATCAGGGTCTCATTGCTACCATTAGAAAGAGAATGAGGTTAGGTGGAAATTTAATTCATTCACTTGGTTCTTAATGACAAGGCTATATACCTTAGCCACTTTGCTTGTTTGTATTTGTATAAAAGTTTTGATGTCTTAAATATCAATGTAAATCATTTTTGGAGCGCTTATATGAAATGGAGCAAATCTATATTACCTGCTATCAGCAAAAAGTAAGGGCAACTAAGGTACATGAATCATGGTGGAAAGCAGCTAGAAAATCCCCTGATGCATACTTAAATCAAAGTCTCCTTAAAACCTCTGGAAAGGGAAAGAGAGGCAGAAAATTGGAAAAGAGAGAATATACAAAATTTAAGCTAAAGTTGTTTCCCTAACTTCTAACCAACTTATTTTTTAAATGGATTAATTTTATGAAATGATGCTTGATCTTAACTATTTGAGCCTATGTGAAATGTTTTGATGAGGAAAAATGTATTTCCTTAAGTTTCATTTGTGTAACTTAGTTGTCCTTTCTTTTTTTTAATATTTATTTATTTATTTTTATTGTTTTTTGATGGAGAGAGAGAGAGAGATACAGAGACAGAGAGAGAACTGAACCGGGGGAGCTCCCAGTTCAGCATATGGTTCCGCACGGGGCGGGGCCGGGATTCGATCCCTGGTCCCCGGCGCTGCAAAGTGAGCACTTAACCCACTAAGCCATCCCGGCTTCCCCTAGTTGTCCTTTCAATATACGTATTTCATTTAAATTCAGCTGATTTGCGAGATACCCAACTCTCTATTGGGAGGCCCTCGGCTTTTCTCATAAATGTGTAATATTCAGCTTAAAGAAACACTTGTACTGTCAGGGAGCAATGGATTCTCTTCTCCCTTATTTTATTTACCTTATCATGTCACCAATAAAACCATTTTATCGTACTGTACCAAGCATAAGAGAATTCAAAACATTTGGTTTGCCCAACTTTTGCTAGAAAATTTGAAAATATTCTCTAGCAAAGCAAGTAACAGAAGTTCTGACTGAGCCATAAGACATCTGTTTGAAATTATCAATCAAATTAACTCTTAGAATAAAGAGCAACTATTTTCTTAAACATAATGCATTTTTAAAGTGTTTGCATTTGGCAGTTGGCATTTGGCACTGCTGCAAAATACTGGAAGAAAAGAGTCTAAATCTTGCCACACACATTTGTTAATTGTTCTGTTTTGGAGTAACCTAAGCATGAGAAAGTGAAAGTGCTTTCTCTCTTATTGGTCATTTAGTGAGCTGCATAAAATTGTACATGGCAAGTTCTGATCCTTTGGATTGTTATTTGTTGAAAATTGTGCAGAAATGAAGTTATCAGAAGTGTTCCTTTTACATGAATATTGAATAGAAGCTAGTGGCACCTTTCCAATAAAGTAATTTCTTCCTTAGTGAAAATGGCCTTCGTTAGAGGAGAAATCCAAAAAGTGCCATTTCCCCTCCCCTCATTTATGCCCAAAGCATATTGTATGTAGAGATATCACGCCATGGACTCAGTAATAGTTCTGCTGTAGACAATTTCCACCCGACTGCATTTCTATTACTGTGGATAACCTTCAACTCAGGAACTGCATTCACAATATATAAAGGCTATAGAAAAAAAGAGGTCTTCCATATAAACTCAGAATTCCGACTGTGTGAAGTATGGATAAATTGGATAACTTTGAAAGTGAATGTGAAATCCTTCTAAGTGGGATCCTTATAGGAGGATTACTAGATTTTCACTCACCCTGCAAGTTTTCCTGAATGCACTATTATTTTTCTCAAGTGTCATAGGTTTCCAAGACATTTTCCTCATGTTTCCCCCAGGATACAAAGAATCAGACTTAGTTTGACTAGAAGAGGCTGAGGATGAGAAATCAAGTTTAGCAAGAGGCTCTGTCAAAAAATAAAGGCTGGTTAGTGTTGTTAACCTGGTCAGACCACCCAGAGATTGATTCAGGAAATCTGGCTCAATTAAGAAACATTAAAGAGTCACATGACTACATGAGAGCAGACAGCATAAAGTATCCATCCAGAAGCAAATATGACTTCTACTGTTGACTCTGTTAGTAATGTACTAGGTAACATTTAGAAAGTAAATGAACACATCTGTGCCTCCTTTTCCTCATCGTTGAAAAAGTGATTTGAATTGTTTGGGCCATAAAATTCCCCTCAGTTTCAAGTTTCTCAGTTTGAAGAAGAGACAGAATTAGTGAGCACATGATATAGAAAGCTTATTGGAATACTAGGCAGGAGGCACACACTCTCTGGTCCCTTCGCTGTTCTGTCTGCACAGCTGTGGGAGCAGGACATATTTGCTTCCAGCCAGAGGAAAAGAAGGAAAAGAGTCACTAGGGCCTTTTAAATCCATATTGTAAGAAAGTGAATGTCTATATAAATTGTCAGAGCCTACCAGAATTATAATGCATCTTATAACCTCACTGGGCTAGAATGAGTTATACATTTCATCCATGCATTCATCCATCCATTTATCTTTCATGAATATATTCATTCAATTGGAATGCACTGTATACTTAATGTTCTCAGGCTGTGTGTATGCTGTACAAATATACTTATACACAAGAAAGGCCTATCCCAGCTTCATGGAGTATGTATGAATAAACACACAATTCATTCATTACCCTTGTGAAAAGCACTATTTAAAAAAACAACAGAGTAATAACAATGTATAACATGCCATTTTTTTCCTTCATATAAGCATAAACCTGATTATCCACACGCAAATTAAACTCTTTATTCAATGGGAGTGAGACACAAGTTGAGTGAAAAGTCAAGAATAGAATTCACTTCTCAATGTTCAACAACTTGATCTATTCACAAGGCCATTTTATCACCACAACATTAACACTACCAGTTTCTAAATAACAAATAATTACATTTAGAAAACTCTCCATGCCTATCATGACTTCCAAAGAGGTCTGGGAAAGAATTTTGCTCTCATGAAGTCAAACAGAAGTATAGAAATCTTTGATATCCAATTGGTATTCCAAATACACTAGGGCAATAAAGAAAAACAATAGCAACTAAATACTGAAGAATAAGCCTTTATTTGGCAGAAAATGGCATGCAATTATAAAGCTATCAAGATTTCAAATCCATGAATTTAATTAAGAATAAAGATGTGTAAGAACTGAAATACTAATGAGAAGACTCAGTTCTCCTTCTAATGAGATTATGCAATTATGACCCAAATATTCCATTTGGGATTCTATTGGCCAACCATCTGTCCTGGTTTGTCTGAGACTTAAGGGTGTCCCAGAATGTAGGAGTTTTAATGTAATAAGTGGAAAAGTCTGGGCAAATGGAGAACAGTTGGATTCATATATATCTTCTGTAAAATAATAATAATGTAAGACTCCTATTGTGTAAAGTCCTAAACTTCTTCAATTCATGCCTTCTAAATATTGGCAAGCTATGAATCCTCTAATTGTCAATGAAGTTATGTTCTCAGCAGGGGTGATTTTGCCCAGAGTAGTAGCAAGAAGCAAACATGCATAATCTAGCATTGTAGCTATTTATTTCTACCTCTCATAGCACCTGTACTTTACAGAATCATTAGTGAAGAGCAAATTGTACCGGCTGGCTATCCCACACCAGGCCTTACCTGACTGATACTAAAGTCAGCTGCCATCTAATTCTAGCTTCACTTCTTAGTCTTCTCCATTCAGTTACTTAGCTAGAAAATATCACCATTAGTTAACCTTTCTGACCCTGTTTCCTCAACTTCATAAAAGATGATCATAAACGGAACAAAGTCTTCCGAACTTTGGGTTGCATTTGGTAGAGAAAGGATAGAATGCAAAGTGAGTTGGCAGCTAAGTATATCAGATGGATATATGGAGTGAGTGCCTCATTTAATTTTTCACAAAGCCCTACGAGGTACGCATTTTTAAATCACTTTATTGAGGTGTGATTGACATGTAAAAAGGGAGTTCATATTAAACATACAGAACTCAATGGTTCATGATTAAGTATACAATGGTGATAACATCAAGGCCGTAGACATATCTATGACCACTCAAAGTTTCTTCCTGACTCACTTATTATTATTATTTATTGTCATTGTTAGTTATTATTACTTGTGGTAAGACATAAGAACACAACATAAGATCTACATTGTTCATAACCTAACTCCCATACAAGGAGGACCAGGAAAGACAGAAAAAAAAGGAACAGACCACTCCAGATTGGTAAGTGACAGTTCTAATCAGCAGGGGAGTTCGCGTGCAAGGCTTCTCTTGGGTGACTGCAAGATGAGCAGATCTCCACACCCATTTGACAGAATCTTAAAAGTTTATATAGAGGCCTAAGGGGTTCAGTCATATATTCAGTGCAGATAATCTCAGCAACACCTTACTCTCTCAAGGCTGCATCCTTGAAACTGCTCTGACTATGGGAACAGCAGGTGGAGTGTACATTCCAAGGACAGGGATGGGGTAAGAAACCTATAGCTGCCTGGGTCTGAGTCCTGGGTCAACTGGCAGTCACCTATTCTCTATGTTGTATAGAACTCCAGGGCTAATTTATCCTTTGTAAGCAGAGGACAAATTAGAGTTCTATAACTAGAACTTGTAATTTTGTCTATAATTTCCCTTTTACCCCTCTCCCTAGCCCCTGGCAACCACCATTATACTCTGCTGCTATTTTTGTTTGACTCTATTAGATTCCACAAATAAGTGAGATCACACAGTAACTGTCTTTCTGTATCTGGCTTATTTAACTTCGTTTTATATATATGTCACAAATTATGCATGCACACATATATACAGATATACTTAGATGCTTAGATGAATAATTTGCTAATTTGCTTATGATCACTCATCTTTATAGAGAATAGCCAACTGTATTCTATTATTAAGAATATACTTAGGGGGAAAGCTGGGATGGCTCAGCAGGTTAAGTGCTTGCTTTGAAGCCCTGGGGACTGAGGATCGAATCCCGGTCCCAGTCCATGCGGACCCACATGCTGAACTGGGGAGTGCCCCCAGTTCAGTTCTTGCCGGGGCCTATGTGGGAGGCTCCCGGCCCAGTTCCTGCCCTGCGCAGCCCTGTGCCCACCTGTGGAGTGAATCTATATGGAAAACTAATGTCAACTATAGAGACTGCTCTGGGCCCTCCCCCTTCTCTCTGTCTCTCTGTTTCTCTCTGTCTGTCAAAAATCAATAAAATAAATCTTTAAAAATAATAATAATAAAGAATATACTTAGGAATAAACAATATGTGTGATATTTTCAAAAATGGCACATAGAAGTTTTTGTTTATAGCCATCACATATGAGTATTGGCCATCATATATGAGTATTGACCTCCAGAAACAACACTGTCTTCATCAACGCCACTACATTTTTGAATACTTCTATTTTACTCGTTTTCACAATTTAAAATTTGTGACTTTCCCCTGAGCCTCTGAGTTTAGTCTGGGGGCTGGGGCCATATTTTCTAGTTCTGGAATAACATAATATTCTGAACGTTTTGCTTATTCTGAACAAGATAGTCAGCTCTGGGCAGTAAGTGAAACAACTGTGTCAAATAAAATGAAAATCAAGTGACCCTATGTATCATCGTAGGCTCAAGGGTGAGAGCAGGAGAATACACAGAGAAGTGCTGGTTTTCAACTTTTAGCCTCTTCATCAGAACCAGGAGACATTATAACTTGTCTTGGAAGCTGAGGTTCAGTATGGCAATTTACCTCATGGGAAAATATCAGAATCTCTAGTGTAGGGACAGAAAATACCTGTTGAATCTCTACTCTACTGCCCATTCTTGACACCAATTTTCTGAAAACTAATAGGTAAACCATCTAAGAATCAGCATTCCTGAATTTAAGCTGTATCTGACAATTTATACAAAACAGTAGTCATGGGGTCTTCCACATTTTCACAGCCTGTAAAAGGACTTGCCTGCACTTACACAATACATTAGCATCCAAAATCTGACCTAAACACCAAAGGAAGGTCTTTCTACAACACAATCCTGCTTCTCTTGATGATCAAATGCTTATCTGATCTTTAAGTTATAAGAAGAGTTTCAGGAACTAATGATCTGTGAATAAATCAAATAAAAAGTGAATGTGCCTTTTAGCAAGAACTTAATCTAAAATTTAATTTAACCCTGATATCATAACTTTTGCCAATTCTGTTGTTTTTGTTTAAAAAATACCTTATATGGGAAAGCTGGGATGGCTCAGCGGGTAAAGCGCTCGCTTTGAAGCCCCGAGGACCAAGGATCAAATCCCGGCCCCGGCCCATACAGACCCACGTGCTGAACTGGGGTGTGCCCCCAGTTCAGTTCTTGCCAGGGCCTATGTGGGAGGCTCCCGGCCCAGTTCCTGCCCTGCGCAGCCCTGTGCCCGCCTGTGGAGTGAAACTATATGGAAAACTAATGTCAACTATGGAGACTGCTCTGGGCCCTCCTCCTTCTCTCTGTCTCTCTCTGTCTCTGTTTCTCTCTGTCAAAAATCAATAAAATAAATCTTTTAAAATAAATAAATAAATAAATACCTTATATAATATTCTACTCCCAAGGTACAGGATGAATACTCACGTCCATAGTTTCCTCTAGTGTAGCTCAGAATATATCTCTCTTACAAATTATTCTACTCAAGCTTCTCGATTAATATCATAACCCTCTTCATCATCATCCTCTCCAAAATTATTCAGTGTACAAGCTTTGTCTGATGAGAGAAATAATAAACAAAAATCCTTAACAAATTCACATATGGGAGGGAAAACCCAGGTAAAGAATGTCTCTGAGCCAGGACTGCCAACACGAGAAGAGATGCACAACTACCCAGCCCAAGACACACAACAAGTGAAGTGATGAAATGTGATTGTGTCAAAGGCAATAATAGTCTGATGGGCACAACTCATTTTTCCCATGATGCCTGTGCCCATCTGCTGTGGCTCTCTTGGACATCAGAAGAAGGAGGGAGGCCATCATTTAAGAACTTGACAAACTCCTGCAGGGCCCAGCATCCCCTCCATTTGTTTTTTGTTCTTGCACCAAAGACTTGGGAACCATCAATATTACTCTGTGGGATTCTGAACTTTCCAGGCTGGGATCTAATCAGCTTCTCTTCCAAAGTGAGCAGAGGTGTGAAGTGCTTTATACACAAAGCAGAATATGTCTGACATTTGTTAAAGCTCCAAAGAGCTGCTTCTCCTTGGCTGTGATGAATGAAAACTGTGAAAACACGGACCTAATCCTGATGTTCTTGGAAGCAATCCTCCCCGGCTTCATTTTCCCCTGTATCTGCCCGGGCTCGTGCAGCGTTTTGACATGAAGCATTTCCAGTTGGTCTTTGAAATCATTGCTCAAATGAATTTCTGAACTTGAATGCACCACTCAGGGAATAAGTACCGGTAGATGACTTTCATATAATTCTGTATGATATATGCACCATTTATTTAAAAGATATTTATCAAATGATGCTTTGTATTGAGATGTCCTTAACCAAGAATTTTTTTTTTTTTAATTTTAGGAATAGTGTTATGTTCCCTCTCAGTCAGTCATGTATTTACTTGACAACCATACAATGAATGCTTTCTGTGCCAGGTTCTGGCGTAGGCATGAGGGGTTTAGTAAACATGAGGACCCACTGCCTTTCTTCAATGAGTTCATATTCTGGTAGGTACTTAATATCTGCATTAATGACATAGCAGGAATGTGCATTATAGTCCCCTTTTGAGATGTCTATCTCTCTAAGTCTTTGAATCCTGATTGCTGCCCCTATTCCTCAAACTGCCTGGCTAAACTATAAACTCCATAAAGGAGATTGTGTCTTGTTTTGCTCACTAGCTGTTTACCCCGTGTCCCAATGGTGCCTGCCACATAAAAGGAACCCATTTTAATGAATCAATCATTGAAAAAATTCTTTTATCTAGCCAAACAATATTCTCTTTCTGTGAACCCTGCTTTGCCCAGACAAACCACTGGTGTTAGATGCTTCTAAGGGTGCATGTTTCATTTTCAGAAACTAGCTGGGCTTCTAAAATACCCACTATTTGAGAAAGGGGATATGTTTTAACCATGTTGGTAATCCTTGCTCTCTTAAACACATATCATTAGTAATCCCAACATTTTGTTTGCTTCTTTGACAGATATCAGTTTGACTAGTAGAAAACCAACCAGGACTAATAGTATTATAAATAAAGTGCCTTTAATGAATAGTTTTGTTAAAAATTAAAAACAGAGATGCCGGGATGGCTCAGCGGGTTGAGCGCTTGTTCTGCAGCCCCAGTGTCCAGGGATCGAATCCCGGCCCCGGCCCATGCGGATCCATATGCTGAACTGGAGTGTGGCCCCCAGTTCGGTTCTCACTGGGGCAAGCTTCCCATTTGGGAAGCCCCACATTCAGCTCCCCCCTGCACAGCCCCACACCCACCTGTGGAAGAAACTATATAGAAAATTGATGGCATGCAACTATGGAGACTGCTTCGGGCCCTCCTTCTCTCTCTCTCTCTCTCTCTCTCTCTCTCTCTCTCTCTCTCTCTCTCTCTCTGTCAAAAACAATGAATATTCATCTTTAAAAATTAAAGACAATACACAAATGGGTAATATTTAAATATCAGTATTTTTCTCTGTCATAAATCTACACAGAAAAATATTTCTTTGAACATTACTTTTTGCAGTTATAAAAATAATTAACTTTACTTTAAAATATAAATTAAAAAGCAAAACTTTATAAATGTATAAACCCCTGTATCAGCCAGACCAAACTATAGGACATTTCTATCAACTCAAAAAAATTCCTCTCAAAATATCCCAAAGAGGGAGCCACTATTCTGTTCTGAGGGTTGATATAATTGGAATCATACAGGAATATCAGACCTGTACAATAAAATGTATATATATTAACCTCACTCTTTTAATGTTTTATTAATAATTTAGCTATAAATACATTAATTTTTTTTATTTTATTATTTTTTAAAGAGAAAGAGACAGAGACAGATAGAGACAGGGAGAAGGGGGAGGGCCTAGAGCAGTCTTCATAGTTGTATGTCATCAGTTTTCGGCGTGGTTGCATTCCACATAGGTGAGTGCAGGTCTCCCACATGGGAATCATGCCCTTGCGAGCTGGGAGCCGAACTGGGGGCTTCCCACACGAGAAGCTTGCCCCGGCAAGAGCTGAACTGGGGACCACACCTTAGTTCAGCATATGGGTCTGCACAGGCCAGAGCCAGGATTCAATCCTCAGACCCCAGGCTGCAAAGTGAGTGCATAACCCACTGAGCCATCTAAGTGTCCCCTACATTGAATTATTAATCGGTGAACCTAGTTTGCAAGTTTTTGTATTAGAACTATGAGAATGCATAAAATTATTTTATTTTTTCTTCTTGTCATTCTGATTAATCTATTTTATTTTTTTAAAATAGCTACTCAAATCAATCTTTTATAAATAACATAAATACACTGTTTTAAATGAAAGAAGAAAAGAATATGAGAGAGCCTCTCAAGATCTTCGGGTAAAAAAATGGATATACTCATAGCATATTGTGGAAAATGCATATCTTAAAATATAATCCCTAATTCTTCTCACTAGGGAATCTTACTTAAAACTGAGATAGTTAGCCAAAGTACAATACCTTAGGTACCAACCGATCAGTGGCCAAATATTATGGTATAGCTATAATTTCCAGAAGTAGATTAGAACTCTAAAGACTTTAGGAGCTGCTGGTAGAATGCAGAAATTCTATAGCTTGGAGGGTTAGGTGCTTACCAAGATTCTTAAGAAAGTAAGCTTTCTAGGAGTTGGAAGGCTGCAAGTTCTGCTTTCCTGCCAGAAATCACAGCAAACAGAAACCATTGACATGGTCCACAAACAATAAACAAAATTAGTGGAAGCTACACATCCTAGTCATTATTGCTTTGTTGAAGAGTCACTCGATTGAGAGAACAATATTATAGGAACTATTTACACTGATGTGAATCATTTGGTCCATAAACAAATGAGTAATGACCTGTTAGTCCAGGAGATTAAAAGTTAAGCAGGTGTTCCACAAGAATAAAATGAGTCTGGGGGGAGGAAACAGAAAGCAAATTTACATTGATCATTGGCTTTCAAATCTGAATGGTGCTAGATAACTTGTGTTACAGTGGAACAACAAAGATCATTTTTGTCATTTTCGCTCAGGACCATTGACAATGAAATTTCAAAGGTCCTTCCCAAACAATTATTTATTTTTTAAACAAGGAAGTGCTCTGAAGAAAGTGGGTCCTCAAGGAGCTCACCTCCAACTTTGTACAAAGCTGCCAAACACCTCCTATAGATTGAACCTTGTGGCCTGGGGATTGATTTCACTGGACTCCACACAACTCACTGATCTATGGACCCAGTGCAGTAGGTAATGACAGATCCTGTAGCTCTATTTATGCTAATAATCAGTTAAAGTAAAGAAGAACTGGTCCCAAGATAGTAGAGAAAGATGAACAATAGGAGAGATCATAAAAGTCAACCTGATAGAAATGTGATTAAAGTAGATGATTCACAGAGAACTAAAGTTGGTGACTTTGTGCTAAAAAAAAAGCCACAGATTGATTGTCTACAATGGGTATTGCACTAAACTCAGTACTACGGTAGTGATGTAGACTCATGCCAAGTCACCAAGGAGCTTACTGCCTCATTGAAAGGACATTAACAGCTTTGTAATAAGACATCCTAATTCTGGATTTCCAGGCCTCCAATGACGCACTGACTTTCATATTCAGGACCCCGTGAATTGTCAAAGACTCATTTAGTTCAAGAATATTGCTGGTGCCCAGAAGAGGTGGGAATATATATTAATATCTGCATTGTCAAGGTAGAAAGATACCGGTAACTAGTCTTTTTTTTTTTTTGAGCATTACTTTTATTTTTTTTTTCTTTTATTGTTAAATTTATTGGGGTGACATTGATTGGTAACCGTTAGACAGTTTCTGGATGTACAAGTCCACATCACATCACCTATGCATCGCATTATGTGCTCACCACCCAGAATCAGCTCCCCCTCCATCACCATATATCCGGTGTCCACTCCCACCTAACTAGTCTTTAATTGAGTAACACTGTCATGAAATTTGGCATTCTTTTTCTCAATTTGCATAATCATCATGCATATTAGTTAATACCTCAAGCTTGATTTTTCAGTTAAGCAATCTAAGATGCAGAGATTTTAACAAAAGTGTAAGTAACAGGGTTCCAAATCCAATGTTTTTCCACAAATCTAATGTTAAAGGATCTGGATTTGGTCAGGTATGAATCAAATTGGGAGTTTTTCAAACTGTACCTATCACAACTCTACTCCTGTGACACCCATGTAGTGTTATAAATATATTGTATTTTTAAATATTTTACTTTTCATTAGCTATGTACTTAGTGTTCAATGTGTTTCAGAGTGTTTCACTTACACAAACTATTTGAAAATCATTTAACTATGCAAACTAGTACATTTATTGGAATGCCCCAATTAAGAGCATACTATTCTTCTCAATGCAATGCAACTATGCCACTTAGTTGCTTTAAAGCTGCATGAATATTAGGAAATTTTAAGTACATTTGCTAATATGTTGATTACATAATCAATGATACTGATCATGTAGTAGGATAAATTGCCATTGACTTTGAAATGTCTTTAAATTTCTCAAACATAAATTATCATAAATTTTTAATTTGAAGTAACTATGTTTCTAAAAAGAGCAAGACTATCCTTTCATCTAGGTAGTTATTTGTAATTCATTGACTACGCCTAGCATTCTTGATGTACTAGATGAAGTCTTCAGCAGAAAATTTTCATGTAAAAATTGTCTAGGGCACACTTCCTGTGTCCCTACTACACATTATGTGTTTATTCATGCCTGATCTAAACCCCCATTCCTCACTGTTTCTATCCTGATAAATTCTCTCTTGCTTCTACTATCAAGCTCAAGCATCACATCTAAAAAAAAAAAAAAAAAAAGTCTTTGCTACAACTACCAGTCATGGTACATAATCAGTTTGTAATATTCTCATTGACAAAAAGAACAAAAGGAAAGGGAAGATATAGTATTAAGTATACCAGTTCTACTGCTGGCAATAATAGCAGCTAACATTTATTGATACTTATTCCATTACGCACTTTACATATAGTCATTCCATCAGCAAACTCCAATCAAACCTCCGGGAACATGCCTGGGGTGAGAAAAGGCAGTTTACTACTCCCAGACTAAGAGAATGCACATCCTGAGGTACCATAGGATATCTCAGTGAAAGGACTTAGAGGATTTGTCCTCTGGTTGGGTTGGGCAGGTACAAGGAAGTGGGGACTCACACTGGTTGGGGTGATGTCAGACAGTGGGGCTAGGGGAAGCCGGGATGGCTCAGTGGGTTAAGTGCTCACTTTGCAGCGCTGGGGACCGGGGATCGAATCCTGGCCCCAGCCAGTGCGGAACAATATGCTGAACTGGGAGCTCCCCCAGTTCAGTTCTCTCTCTGTCTCTGTATATCTCTCTCTCTCTCTCTCTCTCTCTCTCTCTCTGTCAAAAATAAAAATAAATAAATAAATAAATAAATAGAAAGTGGGGCTAGTCCTATGACTGAGTAGCTCAACAAACCTAATCTACAAGGAACATGAGCTAAAAGAGGATAAAGCTGTACTGGGAGAGGTGGGGAAGAAAAGAAAAGAAAAGAGAAGCAAAGAGCAGAGAAAAGAAAGAAAAGAAAAAGAGAAAGAAAAGAAAGCAAGAGAGGGGGAAAAAAGAAAGGAAGGAAAAGAAAAGCCTCAGCCATCCATACTAGCCAGTAGAAAGAGTTGGTTCGTATTTTGTGCTTTAAACTATATTCATGTTTGGTCAGTGTTTAGACTTGATTATGAGTCGTCTTGTTTTTGTCTTGATCTTTCACAACCACAGATGCTGATGCTGAAACTGGGTTTAACAGTAGACTAACCAGGTATCAGTGAGTGCGGGAAAGGCATGCAGCAATACCAAGCCTGGCTGTCAGTGCCAGGCGAGCTCCTGGACGGTAGGGGACACGCTAACCTTTCTCAATATATGTATTATACCATCGACTGAAGCAACAACCCAACCAGCCTCATGCTATTATCACTTCCATTCCATTCACGAGATCAATGAAAGTCAGACAGGCCACGTACCTTGTCTAAGACACAATGACACTAATTGGACTCAGTATTTGAAAATTAGTCTGTCTGCTTCCTTGATTCCAGAACCAAACCGTTAATCCTATCCTGAACTCACCATTATTAGACATATTCGAAAAGTAATCATTATATTTTACTCTTTGAGTCAAATTATTACCCTACGAGCTATAAACATTAAAATATTTCTCAAGTCTTAATACACAGATATTGTCCAATCATTTTAAATTTACCCCTCCCCTTTTCTATTATCCCTTCACAATATTTCAGTTCGTGAAGTGCTCAGTCTGCTCTGTAGTGCCATCAGTCTACTTACTCAAAGTACACCATTCTCATGCTATCAGGCGGAAATACAAAAACTATACAAATGTTTCCACCTGACCCATCTAAACCTATGATTTAATCATCAATGGGTAAGGCTTTTTTTTTTTTTTAATCCAAGGAGTTGAGCAGAAAAGCTTCCTTGAATAATCCTTGCAACAACTTCTGAGAGTGATTAGGGGGTTCGGTGGTGCTCAGCCCCTCTCTCAGCATCCCTGGAAAAGCCCAACAAGATGCGGCTCCTCGTGACTTCCTTTCATGCAGATTGGCTTTATCTTCTCCCTTGAAGTGAGGCTCTCTAGGAAAAATTCACAAGCCTGTCACTTCTAGTTCTCCAGTTCTAAAATAAAAACGGTTGATTGCTTGCCCCCAAACTTGGCTGATTTTATGTTCACAGGTATGTAACATTTTGATACAATTATTATTATATGATATAGTCATTTTGCAGATCTATTTGGCAATAAACTACTAGTTTTATTACATAACTGTAAATTCTTTGACACTGTCCCTAATGAGAGTAGCAGTTAAGTTCCCTCCCTTCGAATCTGGACAGATTTCTGACTGCTTTGACCATTAAAGTATGGCAGAAGAGATAGTTTGGTTTCTGAGGCTACATTAGAAAAGGGCATGCAGCTTCTGCTTTGTTTGTTGGAAAACTCGTTCTTGAAGCCCAAAGCTACCACATGGGAAGTCCGGTGCCCCTGAACGTACCCTGATGGAGTAATGAGCCATCCCTGTTCAGGCAACAGACTGGGGAATGAAGCTGTCTTAGGTCCGGAAGACAATGTGCCATCGTGATACCACTGGAAGATTCACTGCAACACCGAGTAGAATAGAATAGTCACCACGCTGAGCCCGGCCTGAATTTCTAACCCACAAATACATGAGGTATAATAAAATGGTTGTTGTTTTATCAAAGTTTTATAAACAGAAGTATTATAAATGTATCGAAAAAATAAACACATGGCTGAAAAATATGGATTTTTTTTTTAGAAAATTAAAGACTTGTTTTTTGTGCAAACTCAATTCATCATGAACAAGATATGAACTTTTTTTTTTCTGCCCCAAAAAATAAATCTGGATGTTGTCAGGAGGTAAATATTTTCTTAAATTATTTTATGTAAGACACACCAATTATTATTTACATATTCATTCATTCATTCAATGAACAATTCTTCACTGTAGAGAATAAATTTTGTTTTATACTTAATTTCATGCTAGTTGCTGTGTTAAGATATACCCACTATTTCTCCCCAAGGTTTTTTCCATTTAGAGAAAAAAATACAAACAAATAAATTTTCTGGTATTCTCTGTCAGATATTTCCAACTAGCATTTTCAGTATATTCCATAATCTGTTTCAATTTCTGGGTTCAATATCATTATGGAAATACATTTTAGTACAATGGGTATCTTATTAAATGTTGAATAAAACAAAGTGACTTGAGACAGCAAAAAGTGATTTTGCTATTAATGCACTTAAAAATACTTAAAGGAAAATTGTTGCCTAATAAAAATGAAATTGCCTAATTAAAATGTAATGAGTAATAAAGGTTTATATCAACACCTTTATCACATTGAGTCCATATTTTTGTTTCATACACTTTTGTCAAATCTGTCTAGTACTTTTGTAATTAAAAAACTCTGAAAACTGTCTGTTGTCACTAAACCAATGTATTATTTGCCTTTAGGACAGGAAATATACATACTCAATATTTGGGAAGTATTAATTGACCACATTCTTGAACTTTAGTTTGTAAAAAGTATATTAGATAATATGCTCTGAAACAGTATAGCTTTG
>PVKE010032832.1:0-18272 GCA_004027555.1 Craseonycteris thonglongyai
TCCATATGGGCTAGGACCGGGATTTGATCCTCCGGCCCCAGGGCTGCAAAGTGAGCGCTTAACCTGCTGAGCCATCCCAGCTTCCCACAAGCATTGATTTTGAACAAAATACAGAGATACAAAACATAAAAGTGGAGAGTGTAAACATAAAAAAGAACCAATCAGAAATATATATATATATAATAATTGAGAAGAAGAATAAATTAGAAGGAACTAGTAGTAGATTAGATGAAGCAGAGGCTTAAATCAGCAATTTGGGAAACAAGACATCAAAAAACACCTAAAAAGAAAAAAGAATCCAAAAACTAAGGATAGTTTAAGAGGCCTCTGGGACAGCATCAAGTGAATCAACATAGGGGTACCAGAAAAAGAAAAAGAGCAAGGAATTGAAAACCTATTTGAAGAAATAATGATAGAAAACTTCCCTAACCTGGTAAAGAAAATAAACATACAAGCCCAAGAAGCAAAGAGTGTCCCAAACAAGATGGAACCTAAGAGGTCCACACCAAGACATGTCATAATGAAAATGTCAAAGGTTAAAGACAAAGAATCTAAAAGCAGCAAGAGAAAATCAGTTAGTTACCTACAAGGGAGCTCCCATAAGACTGTCAGCTGATTTCTCAACAGAAACTTTGCAGGTCAGAAGGGATTAGCACAAAATATTCAGTGATGAAAAGCAGGGACCTACAACCAAGATTACTCTAAATGATGCGAAGCTATCACTTAGAATTGAAGGACAGATAAAGAGCTTCCCAGACAAGAAAAAGCTAAAGGAGTTCATCACAACCAAACCAGTATTACCAGAAATGTCAAAGGGGAGGAGGAGGAGAAAAAAGAAAAGATAAAAAATATGAATAATAAAATAACAATAACTACATATCTATCAACAATTACTTTAAATGTGAATGGATTAAATGCTCCAATCAAAAGACACAGGTGACTGAATAAGAAAACAAAAGCCTTAGTGGTTACCTGAGGGTAAGGGGGGAGGTGGGTGGGAGAGATGGGTGGGGGGAAGAGGAAGGGGGAATCAAATATACGATGATGGAAAGTGAGCTGATTCTGGGTGGTGAGCACATAATGCAATGTATAGACAATAATGTAGAACAGTACATGGGGAAACAATGTAATTAATATCAATCAATGTCACCCAAATAAATTTAACAATTAAAAAAAAAAGCCTTACATATGCTGCCTGTACGAGATTCACTTCAGATTGAAAGACCATGCAGACTAAAAGGAACAAAAAAAGATATTTCATGAAAATGGAAACAAACAAAAAAAGCTAGAGCAGTAATATTTATACCAAACAAAACAGACTCAAAACACTACTTCAAAGGGACATGTGCATCCACATTTGCATTGTAGCATTATTTACAATAGCCACAATATGGAGGCAACAAGCCACGAATGAATAGATAAAGAAGAGGTGGTACAACGGAATATTACTCAGCCATAAAAGAAAGAATGAAAGCTTGCTGTCTTGCAATAACATGGATGCACCTAGAGGGTATTGTGCTAAGCAAAATAAGTCAGAGAAAGACCAATACCCTATGATTACATTTATATGTGGAATCTAAAAAGCAAAACAGGGAGGCTGGAAAAGCTCAACAGGCTGAGTGTTTGCCTTGCAACCATGAGGTCTGGGGACTGAATCTTGGCCCCGGCCTGTGCAAACCCACATGCTGAACTGCAGCGCAACTAGTAACCACCAGGATGGTGGCAAAGGTTCTTGCCTCCCAGGAGGGAGGCCCCCAGATCAGTTACACCCCATGTGGCCCCACTTCCAACTGTGTGAAATAAAACTACCGTATGTGGGGAAAAAAAACACCCTAAGAGACTATTTGTGCTCTTCTCTCTCTCTCTCTCTCTCTCTCTCTCTCTCTCTCTCTCTCTCTCTCTCTCCTTTTCTCAAACAATAAAATAAAAAAATCAATCTTAAAAAAACAACAAAATAACAAAACAGAAACAGACTCATAAATACAGAGAACAGATGGAAGGAGGTTGGGGAAATGGGTGAAAATGAGAAAGAGATTAAGATGTGCAAAATGCTAGTTAGAAAAATGATCATGGGGATGCAAAGTACAGCACAGGGAATACAGTCAATAATACTGTAATAACTATGTGTGGTGTCAGATGGGTACTAGACTTATTATGGTGATCACTTTGTAAGTTGTATAAATATCTAATCACTATATTATACACCTGAAACTAATATACTATTGTAAGCCAATTGTAACTAAACATTTTTTTTAATTATTTTTAAAAATGGTAGGTATTATAAAATCAGATAAAATATTAATCATAGAAAATAAAATTTGTTTTGTGGCAAAAACACAAATACAGATTTTGGTGGAGCAAAGCAGCATGGTTAAAAAGAATATTCTTACTAAATGAAGAAGTTTATAGAGCATAAATGTCCTTAGAATTGGTAATTGTATCCAAAGTAGTACCCATATTCTATCCATCAAAATAGAAGCTGTAACTGTAAAACTTTACAAACACACAGAGAAACTGAACTCGAAAATTGCTGTGACAAAGCTCTGGTGGAATATCTAGGGAGAGAATATACTAAATCATCTCATGTATGCTTTTTCCTTTTTCACCCCCAAGCTCATCAGTAAGACATCACAGGCTTTGAAGAATTATTTTATATCAAGCTAAGTATAAACGAGTTCTCTAAATTTTGTTTGCATTTTGTTCAAAATCAATGCTTCAGTGGTGAACGATGGCAACATCTGAAGAATTTAAAAAAACAAAACACGTAATGAACCACAGGCTATTTCTTCTATTAAAATGTGTCTTGTCTGTTAGACCTGTATGCCCGACTTGAAGACAGGGGTGTGTGCATTGGTAATATCTTTATGGAAGTTTTTAAAATGGCCATTTAGAAGCATATTCTAAAGAATAACAGAATGTACTCAAAGACAGAGGACGTGGCTGCACAGTGCTTCAGGATCTTCAGCCAGGAACCGTACCAGGTGTTGGGAATACCCAGGGTAGCTATAAATTAGACACAGTCCTGGGCCTCATGGTGCTCACTGCCAGAGTGATTTATAGCAGTGAAAGCTGGAAGCAACATGACGTTCAATATTAGGAAACTTGTTAGCTAAATAACAAGCATAAAATGTAATACTCTGTGGTCATTAAAATGTTGAGGGTCTATATTAATTAACTTGATAAAGGATTCACAATATATAGTATTTATTAGAATCTTTAAATCAAAAGCCTTTATTAATTTTATAATCGGAAAAATCAATGAAACTATTCTCATTTTTTAAAAAGGGTCCTATATTTTAATGCTTAATGGGTTTATAAATTACAGAAACAGCTCAATTCCCATATGTTCAACTCCCTTCCAAGGGATTTCTTTTGGTGCAATACTCGGTTCACCTTTGTTTGGTTGTCTTCCTTCTGGAGAGCCTCTAATTTCTGCCTCTGCACCTGTGTGGGTTTGGCCCATTCTTTCTCAATGTCCTGTATTGCCTTAAAAACAGAAGTTGTCAAATTAGCAAACTCAGAAGAAATAAATAACTCTGACAAAAATATACTTGTGCACCAAAGGCTATAAGAACAGACCCAAATGGACATATATAAGAAACTAGTATGTTATAAAAGTTACTTTGTAAATTAGTGGGTATAAAAAGAGATTGTTCAGGGTTTGGGGACCCCTGGCAGCCCTTCAGAAAGAAAAATAGCTCTTTCCCCACACCAACCAATCAAATACATTCAGATACATTAAAGATCTAAGTGTAACAAACCACAAAAGAACCAGAAGAAAACAAATGTGAATATATTTATCTGGCCTTGAGGCAGAAATGCGTGAGGAGGCTGGTGGGCCCTGCACAAGGGCACAGAGCCCTGCAGGTATTAGGAGGTTAATGGCCAGCTCACAGTTGCCTCTCCAAGCCACAGGCCCTGCCTGCATGAAGGAACATCACTTATAAATGGGCCAATGGTGGCCCTGCTGAAATTCAGGCCCAGAACTGACCGAGCTTTCAATAGTTTTGAGAAAACCCAGAAATTTATAATGTTATAGGTGACCTTCCATTGTGTTAATGCCAGTAACATGTTTAAAAAGAAGAAGAAAAACACAGTGTGGGAATCTACTTGATCCTATTCAAAAGAGTGTGCCATAGAGTTCATGACACTGTTGTTTATCAGAATGCAGAAGAACTTATGCACTAACTCTTGGGAAGGATGATTGCTTCTCCTCCTTCACATATTCTAGGCACCCCGATGCTGCCTCTGCCCTGGGCCGTTCAGAGTCTAGTTAGGGAGATATGTATGTGAACCCCTATTTATGATGCTGGGTGGGAAGGATCGTGATAGAGGGTTTACACAGTGAGAGGGGGGCATTTTCTTCTGGGAGGAGCCAATGAAGGCTTCCCAAAAGAGCCAGCAATTTGGGGTTCCTCCTTCCTGCTGCCCTTGGGCCTCTTGATTTCTCAGCACCTCCACTCGGATTCAGGGAATAATAATGATGACAATGACAATGGCACGGGTTATTAATGACATCATGTCCAATTTTTTGAAGCTTGCCAGGCAAAGAGCTAAAGTTTGAATAACAGTATTGGAGCTGGGAGAAAACTTAGAACCTGTTAGTTCAACCTCATTGCTTAACAGGGAGTTCTAGTTCTAGTTCCAGAAGAAAGAAGTGCCTGGTCCAAGGTCACAGAGAAAGAGTCAATGGCAGAGCAAGGGACAGAATGCATCTTTGAAACGACAAGTCAGTATTCTTCCCATGAAGCCCCCTTATTTCCACCTATAAGCAGAGGATGGTATTCTCATCTGTCATGTAATACGACAGATAAAAATCATATTATGATGCTGGCACTACCTCTCACCACGATGTGTTCATGGAAACCAGGCCACAAAGACCCTACTTCCCACAGGAACAACATTAGAATTAGGTAGTGCGTTCTCAACCATGGATGTGATAGCAAATAAACCATTTATATAATTAATAATGTATTACGGTAGCCAGGCTGCAATGGTGATGAGCCTCAATAAACATTTAAAATGGTAAATTGCCTGCCAACTCATATAAGGACACTGAACATGATTATACGTGGAACAAAGTATAATATGAAGTGAACCCAAAACTATATTCTAGCCATAAAAATACAATAGCGGACATTAAACACTGAGTGGTATTTTGACTTGCCTCCTTAGAATTTAGAATCTTATGGAAGTTACATATTAGACAGTCTTGGTCTCTTAAAGAGTCACCCTGGGAGGACTGGGCATTAAGGCTGTGACTCCTTATCTGACGTGCTGGTTGCTGGATCCGTTGTGTCTGATCATGTGCCCAAGATCTCGGCCTTGTGCTGAAAAAGCCAAGGTCCCTGAATGTGGCTGGTGGTCCAGGGGGGGACATGGATATGTAAATGATGTTCTGTATTGTCAACCTGAAGGTACTACTGGTTCTCAGATACCATGATTTTGTGTGACACTAATAAAAATGTCAATGACGACACAGTGCCTCGTGACAGTGCTGTATGGGGCATGAAGCAATCATGTTGGCCTTTGACAGCCTGTTACTACTTTCATTTCTTCTGAGGCATTTGGCAATTTCTTCTGCTCTCACTTGCACTGCTCAGCCTGCACTAGGCATCTATTTGCATCTATTTAGTATAAGACATAGCCGTTTCCCCTCCCTGGGCACATAAAGCACCTGGTTGTTGCTTTGCAAGAAAATGTGAATGGGATACTGGGATGGCTCAGCGGGTTGAGTGCTCGCTTTGCAGCCCAGGGGTCCGAGAATCAAATCCCAGCCCTGGCCCGTGTGGACCCATATGCTGAACTGGGGTGTGCCCCCAGTTCACTTCTTGCTGGGGCCCATGCAGGAGGCCCCCAGCCCAGTTCCTGCCCTGTGCAGCCCCGTGCCCGCCTGTGGAGTGAAACTATATCGAAAACTAATGATGTACAATTATGGAGACTGCTCTGTGCCCTCCCTCTTCTCTCTGTCTGTCTGTCTCTCTCTGTCAAAAAAAACAGAACAAAACAATAAAGATAAATCTTTTTTTTTTTAATCTTAGCATTGTTTTTTGTTTTTTTTAATATTTATTGTTTTTGACAGAGAGAGAGAGAGAGAGAGAGAGAGAGATACAGTCAGAGACAGAGAGAAGGGGGAGGGCCCAGAACAGTCTCCATAGTTGCACATCATTGGTTTTTCCACATAGTTTCATTCCACAGGTGGGTGGGGCTGCACAGGGCAGGAACTGGGCTGGGGGTCTCGCCCCAGTTCAGCATATGGGTCAGCACGGGCCGGGGCCGGGATTCGATCCTCAGTCCCCGGGGCTGCAAAGTGAGTGCCTAACCCACTGAGCCATTCCGGCTTCCCCAAGATAAATCTTTTTTAAAAAATATGAAAAACATTGGGGAAGCCGGGATGGCTCAGTGGGTTAGGCGCTCACTTTGCATCGCCGGGGACCGAGGATCGAATCCCGGCCCCAGCCCTTGCAGAACCATATGCTGAACTGGGAGCTCCCCCAGTTCAGTTCTCTCTCTCTCTCTCTCTCTCTCTCTCTCTCTGTATCTCTCTCTCTCTCTCTCTCTCTCTCTCTCTCTCTCTCTCTCTCTGTCAAAAATAAAAATAAATAAAAATATATTTAAAAAATATGAAAAACAAAAAATGGAGCTGTGGTCATTTCTTTAAAGATAGACATTTGCTTTACTAAATATAAAAAGGGGATTCTGCCACTCAGTCTTTGCCTCTCGGTGTAACTAATAACTCCCATTCTTTGCAGAATCACAGTGTAAATAAGTTTTTGAAGTAATGTAAAATGACAATTAGACTCAATACATGTAACAATATCATCAATACACCTAAATAAAGGGAAAATAATACAGCTTTGTATCAGTTAGCTATTGCTGCATACTAAACCACTCCAAAAATGAAGAATTGCTTAAACTCATACAATTAAAGCAACACAATTACTTAAAACAAAATCGAAGTCCCCTAAGGAAGTGTGTGCTATGGCTCTTTTCCTCTTCTATGCTCTTCTGTAAGTCAAAGCACCAAAATCCATCCATTGGCTTTTATGGCTATACCCACATTCTACAGTAGGTTTTCTTAATGCTTTGCTATCCCCTTGAAAAGCTCACTAAAACCAATCACTGACTTATATTTCTCCCCTCTCTTTAATTTCAGTTTGTGAAAAGCTACAGAGGTATAGCAGATTAGAATCACGTTACATAAAAGCCACCAGCAGTGAGTATTGTTAAATCCCTTTTCTTTATCCCACTGAATCCTTTGTCAGCAAACTGTGTTTCTTCTTGGAAATGTGGAGGGTACCAGCTGCCTTACAGAATTATTATGAGGCCTGTATGAAACAATGCAGGAAAACAAGTAGTACAATGTCAAGCCCATCATAGGGCTTAATCCTGACATCGTGTCAGAAACATTTCTAGTTTCTGGGGATAAAACAATAAACAAACAAACACCTGTTTTCATGGAGAAATCATTCTAGTAGGGATAGAGACAGTGAACAAATCTTTAAAAATAGACATATAAACACACACATACAGTTATATTCGAGAAAGAGACAGAGTGAGCGAGAGCGAGAATGAGAGAAATCGAAGGAAAAATACAGCAAGTATGCCCAGATTTGAGGTTTTGTCCGAGTGAGATGTAAAGATGTGGTAGAATTTGAATAGGGCAAGGATCTGGCCTGCCACTCGACCTGCTGTGTGAGAACAGATTGTGGGATATGCTTATGGAACGCCTTAAAACGGGGGTGTCGACCTTTTGGGCTTCCTTAGGCCAGGCCGGAAGAAGAAAAATTGTCTTGGGCCACACATAAAATACAGGAACACTAACAACAGCTGATGAGCTTTAAAAAAAAAAAAGGTTGCACCCAAAAGTCTCATTATGTTTTAAGAAGGTTTACGACTTTGTGTTGGGCCGCATTCAAAGCCGTCCTGGGCCGCAGGTGGCCCGCGGGCGGTGAGTTGGACAAGCTTGCCTTCTAAGAAGTTTCCGCACCTCCCTCCCAGAATGGTGGAGCCATGCCTCAGAGAGGGCCAGGCTTCCGAAGATGCTGCCCCGGTGAAGGTGGACACAGGTGAAGTAGGAGGGGTAACTGAGGTGGGGTAACTGGATGCACATGGAGGCGGCAGCATCTGTGACCTTCACACTGCTTAGCAGAGCTTTCAGCACATGAGTTAGGGAAGGAAAGGAGGCCAAACTCTAGATTTACTTTTCCGGATGTTGGCAGGTAGGTGTAGACAGGATCGACTGCAGAATTTGCAGGGTCTAATGCAAACTAGAAATGCGGGGTCCCTTGTTCAGAACCTATTCAGAATGTCAAGAGGGGACAGCAGAGCACTGAACAAGCACTGGGCCCTTCTGAGCACGTGGCCTAGGAAAGCTGGCCCCTGGGGGAAAAAGAAGATTACGTTAAAGTGAGATTTAGGGACCATGCATAACGTTCAATGGTCAGGGATGTCATTTCTAGGTTCATGTAAATTCGCCTAGATGATGGTGTGTCTGCTGCAAACTTAGTCAGTGATTCTTAAAATGGAGGTAGAATTCTTTTTTTTCCTCTAAACTCCTGTAATTCTTTTTTTTATCTTATTTTATTTCTTTACTGTGGTAAAACAGTATACAAAACATTTATCACTTTAACCATTTGTAAGTATACAAATCCAGTGGCACTAAACTGTTACCATCAACACCACTCTCTATACCTAAAATGTTTTAAATTTTTTTCCTAGCAAAAAGTTTGTACACATTAAGCAATAATCCTCCCCTGCTCCAAGCCCCTGGTAAAGTCTAGTCCACTTCAGTTTCTATGAATTTGCCAACTCTAGGTATGGAGGTAGAATTCTTAACCAGGAAATATTTTTCTAACAGTTTCAAACCCACAGCGGACTATAATCTGTGGTGTTCTGATGGTTCTTGGTTATCCTCACCTGCATATAGATCAAGTTTACAGCCGCTCTGCAGTCCATCAGCACGGAATCGAGGGATGGGTCCATGTACCTGCATAATTCAGGAGCATTAAGTTAATTAATTTGATTACTCAGCTATAAGAAAAGATGAAATAGTGCCATTTGCAACAACATAAATGAAACTTGAGACCGTCAGACAGAAAAAGCTAAGAACCATATGACTTTACTCATAGGTGGAATATAAAACTGAAAGCAACAAAGAAGCAAAACCTCATGAACACAGTCAACAGTTTAGTGGTACCTGAGGATAAGGGGGTACAAGGAGGGGAAAGGAAGGGGGGAGCAATATATGGTGGATGGGTGGTGAGCACATATTGTAACACATAGACGAAGTACTGTAGAGTTGTACACCTGGAACCTATGTAATTTTTACTAACCAATGTTACCCTAATAAATTTAGCAATGAAAAAAGTTAATTAATCTGACATGGCTAATGGGCATACCTAGGAGCAAGCGCTCTCTGAAGTGGTGACTCTCTACGCTTTGAACCAAAGCCCCTTTCCTAACAAAGCCCACCCATCTTGCCTAGCCTTCAATTTGTCCCTCCACCTCTTCTGTTTCCTATTTTCTTTATACTACAAGCTCTTGCCTGCTAGGCGCTGAGAGCAAAGGTGCAAAACAACAGTAGTAGTAGTGGTGGTGGTGGTGGTGGTAGTAGTAGTAGTAATATAATGTCTCAAAAGAATGGTCTGGGGAAAGCCAGGATGGCTCAGCGGGTTAAGCGCTCGCTTTGAAGCCCCAAGGACTGAGGATCGAATCCCGGCTCCGGCCCAGGCGGACCCACATGCTGAACTGGGGTGTGCTTCCCGAATGCAGTGAGGCCCCTAGTTCAGTTCAAAAAAAAAAAAAAAGAATGGTCTGCATCCCTGTTCCCACTCAGCCCCACAGTGAGTCACCAAGTCCCACGTGTGTTCTCCCACCCACCATACCTGGCATTCTCATCTGCCCAGACCGTGTCCATGTCACCACCCTGTACCCAAGCCACCTTCATGTCTTGGCTGAGCTGTTCCAGTAACCTCCTCACCGGGCTTTCTGCCTCATTAATGTTCCCTTTATCTCGTACTCCGCGCTCTACCTGGAGTGGTATTTCCTGAGTAACCAACCTTTCAGACTCTCACAGTCCCAAGAGTTATTTACTCCGCTCACTTCCAAGCCCCTTCATAGGACACTCCAGCTTCATTTCCAGTTCCATCTCTTACCCTCTTCCCTCCCTCCCACTCTACATTCCAGCCATGTTTGCTCTCCTCTGCATCTGCCTGGAAGACCACTCCCCTCACCAACCTCTTCCCCTGGCTTATCTGCCTCTCCTGCAGGCCATGACTTCATGTCGCCTTCTCTGGTCCCTACTTCACAGCTGTGTTAGGAGCACACCCTCCATGCTTCCTCAGCACCTGAGTTTATCCTGATAACTGCTCTGATTAAGTTGATCTTGACACCAGGTGTGAAGACCCCCGAGCCCAGGGACTGGTTCCTATTCAGAGTTGCTCCTCTGGGCCTTGGCCAAATGACCTGCAAGTAGCAGGGCTCCATGTCTGTCTAATGGATCCAGAATCACCAGGATATTAAGCACCATACCATGCTAACATCAGACAGAAACCGTCCGGGAACAGTATGCTGCGGTTGATCTATAACCAAGCTGAAGGCAGAGGGAAGCAGAATCACTGTTCCCAGGTGGGTAGGGTGAATAATTGGCTTAGACAAGGAAAAGGATGACAATATTACTTAAAGAACAACTTCATTCTTGGGCATGGGGAGAACTGACTGAAGAATTCCTATTTAAGAGTCCACTTAGCTATTTACCCTCTCATTGCAGGGGCCCATGGCAGAGAATGAAAACTGTTGCCCTGGAGAGTTGGAGAGCCTCCAGACCCATCCCTGCCTGGGGCTCTCAGGGGCCAGGGCAGGCACCCTCTGGTCTGGAAGGAACTGTATCATCTTTGGAGAGATGCACCAGGGAATTCACACACAGAGAAACATCCCCAAGACTCTGACTAGGCCATATGGAAGGCCTCACCTGCTGGGAATGCCACAGCTCATGGCAGGTGACCTAGCCTCCCTGCCCCCACCAGTAAGACCTCACACTGGAAAGTAGAGCAGGCACCCTCAGGATCCTATGACGGGCTTTCCCCTTCCAGTGACCTGATCTTCACCTCTAATAAGTGAAGCGGGACCTCCTATTCCCCCAGTTCCCACAAGCAAAGGCTACCTGCCTGGATCGAGATGCTAGAATGGGGGTGTCCAACCTTGTGGCTTCCCTGGACCACACTGAAAGAAAAGGAATGGTCTTGGGCCACATATAAAATACAGTAACACTAACAATAGCTGATGAGCTTAAAAAAATAAATAAGCTTGCAAAAAAAATTTCAATGTTTTAAGAAAGTTTACGAATTTGTGTTGGGCCACATTCAAAGCCGTCCTGGGCCCCATGCGACCCCCGGGCTGTGGATTGGACAAGCTTGGGCTAGACATTTTATCTTGCACTTATGATCTCTAGAATTTACCTACTTAATAAAGATGTAGGTAAAGCCCACTTTCTAATTCGAGCTCTAAGGTGAGGAACAGAATCCTCATCTCTCCTGTATGTCAAATTCTCTGGAGAGCTCATCAGCAAAAAGTCTAAACCCCAAGGACTTTCATTGTTGTTACTATTATCATCATTGATATCCTCAATAACAATAACAAACCAGAGGACGGGATGATAAATTTTGCCTCCACTATAATATTTTTATGTTACATTAGATGTATCTGAATATACCGGTTCTGTGTCATCACCTGGTATCTACCCTCCATCATTCTTGACCTTGCACACACAGACGCTTACATTTTACACCCATTGTACATCAAAATGGAAGAATGTTCAGACGTTCAGTTCAGACAGTGTGCTGTTATTGAATTCCTAACAATAGGAAAAGTTTCTCCAATTGAAATTGACTGGTGAATGCAAGCCATTTATGGTGGTCGATGTGTTGATGTGAGTACAGTAAGATGCTGGGTAATGTGGTTCAGAGATAAAGAAGTGGGGCAGGCAGATTTGAGTGACAAACCAGAGTGGGCTTATGACTGCAAGTCATCAGCTTCATCAAGATTGCTTTTCTAGAAAAATAAATATGCAGCTTTGAAAATAAATGATGTAGGTATAGTTCCCTTATTTCATTAAAATATCTTTTCCTATTTATTTTCTATTTAAGTGAAGGCAAAATTTATCAGCCCACCATCACAGATTACTTTATTTAACTCTCATAATAACCCTATGAGGTAGACTCTATTGTTATTGTTCCAATTTGCAGATAAACTGAGGCTTAGAGAGCTTGAATAACTTGGTTAAGGTTATTCAGCTAAACTGCAAGAGAACTGGGACTTAGATTCATATACTCCGATCCCAGAATACCCGAGCTCTGCCACTAGCTATACTAAGCAGCTTCCAGAAGAACAGCTACCCTTAGGTGGAACTGCTAAGGGTTTCCCTTTTCCCTTCTCAGGGTTCCATGCCACAGATTTTGACCATTTCTCAGAAATACTTTTGAGTGACAGTAAATGAACTTCTAGCCACCCTGGGAATTTCCTTCCAAAATTCAAAACCACAGACTGGAGCTGGAGCAGGGCCTTTCAGGATCAAGGTAAGTACTACTCCTTGGTTTCAAAATGACTTCCGTTCAAGCTTCTATGGTCAGATAACAGAATAACCAGGCTGGGAGAGAGTGAACCAAAGAAGCAGTCCAATATAGCCATGGGAATGAACATTGGAAACTACAGGTTCCAGGCTGTGTGTGGAATGAGCTGGCAGAGTATCCTACTTCTTGTTTTCTGCTTGTTTGCTCTCCATAGGGCCCTCTGTTTCTGAGGAAAATGACCGTATTTTCTGCAAGGTGTCCTATTGAGCTAGGAATATGGCCAGCCCTGGTATCTCGTATGCATATATTGTTGGAATCATTTAGGAATCCAAGCCAACTGCTTGGAGTTCAAATGCACTGCAAGTTCGCTGATTCCACCTTCTGCCTTAGGAGACACCTCAGTTCAACAGATGAATCAGGCCTGCTTGTAATTATCAACACATTCCTTCAATTAATACCATCAGTGATGTATTTCAAAGCAAGCTCAGGGCCCACACTTCATCACCATTACCTGCTTCAATCCCCACCCCAACAGCCCTTGTTTCTATCTTCTTTTTTTTTTTTAAGATTTATTTTATTTTTTTTGACAGAGAGTCAGAGACAGACAGACAGAGAGAGGGGGAGGGCCCAGAGCAGTTTCCATAGTTGTACGTCATCAGTTTTCGGCATGGTTTTGTTCCACACAGGTGGGTAGGGGCTGCACAGGGTGGGAACTGGGGTGAGGGCCTCCCGCATAGGAGGCACACCTCAGTTCAGCATGTGGGTCCACACGGGCTGGGGCCGGGATTCGATCCTCAGTCTTGGGGGCTGCAAAGTGAGCGCTTAACCCGCTGAGCCATCTCAGCTTCCCCGTGCCCTTGGTTTTCAAGCCATACCTTCATGGCTGCCATCCTTATGATACTATCCCTCAAGTATTTACTTAAGGCCACTGGAAGTCATCCTCAACATCCTATTCTTTAGGACAAACATCCTTGTTCATTCCCCCTCTCTTTTCTTTACTGCTTTCCTCTTCACTGTCCTGAAGCTCCTGGTCTCTTGTCAGCTGTCAGGCTTTGAGACTGACAAATTCTGATCAGCAAATCTAAGAGAGCCTCAAATGCCTACTGTCGCCACGCTTACTCACCACTTCCTGAGTCCAACCTTGCAGTTTTCCACTTCAGAACTTTGAAGACTCACATAAGGCAGTTCAAAGTCTGCCAACTTTTTCATGACTAGAGAAAAAGCAGAGGGAGTCTTACTGGTTGACACAGCACAAACAGTTTATTCCCAGTGGCTTTAACATGAGAACACAAAGTATTACCATTGGAAAGAATAAAATACAACAATAATATTCTCATGCAGTTGTACATAATTTTTAACTTTCCAAATTTTAATTTTAAAATAAATAACATATTATTCTCATAAATTATCAGCACCATGAGTAAGAGATATTTTACACTGTGATACAGATGAAGAAGCAGGTCCAAAGAGGTCAAGTGCCATCGGCAGCACACCGCAGATCCCAGAGGCCAACACACAAACTCCTTAACTTCTAACTCAACGCCACATCCCCACGGCTTCATGAGAACATATGTAAACCACTTTGAGATGACTGACAGCATTTCACAACTAAAAATTGTGCAATATCTAGAAATGCACTGTAGAGGAAAGAAAAAGCTGTGAATCATAGTATCATCTTTCACTATCTCATTACATCTTTTATAAAGATTTATTTTATTGTTCAAGAGGGGACCGAGAGAGGGAGAATCTGGGAGGGCCCAGAGCAGTCTCCATAGTTGTACAATTCAGGGGTCTCCAAACTGTGGCCCGCGGGCCGGATGCAGCCCACGAGGCCCTCTCATCTGGCCCATGGAGACCTTTTTATCTGAATAAAATAATATTAAATAAATAATTAAAAACAACATCTATGTTTTGATTCTTTTTTATTTGGACCTCGAGTGTGTAGTTGGCCCCCAAACTGCTGTTTGATAGTTAATGCAGCCCGCGGGCTGAAAAGTTTGGAGACCCCTGTGTACACCATTAGTTGTGACATAGTTTTATTGCACACAGGTGGATGTGGGGCCGCATAGGACAGAAACTGAACTGCGGACCTCCTGCATGGGAGGCGAGAACCTTCACCACCCAGCCATCCCGGGTGGTTACCAGGTGCGCTGCAGTTCAGCAGATGGGTTTGCATGGGCCGGGCTGATTCAAACCCCAAATCTCACCATTGTGAGGCAAGTGTTCAACTGTTGAGCGATCTGGGCATCACTCTTTACATCTTTTTAAAGAATCTAAGAAGTTATTCATATCACCCACATTTTATAGCAAGTCCTCCTTAACAAGGAGAAATGCTGGTGCTAGGCTACCCTGATTCCTGCATTCACAAGGGGGCTGTGGTGTGGCTAGTGGTTAGCAGCCAGGGCACACTGCTAAAGATGGCACATAACACGGGACTGGGGCAAGCATGAGAGAAAGTGCAGTTACGGGAAAGATCTGACATCTTGCTTGGGTCCATGCCACCACTCTGAAACTGCTCATCCCCAGCTCACCTTGAACTCAGATGCAACCTCCCATCCCCCACTTTTGATTGAGGGGCTGAGAACAGTAGTAGAGACCACACACTGGGGAGTTCCCCTGGGGTGGGCGGTGACCAGCCCCTCAGCCATAACTCCTGCATCTCCTGGCTGAGTGCCCGCCCACACCTGCCCGCCCTGTATTCCTTCTCTTTCTTACCAGAGAGCTTGCCCTCCTTGCAAATCCGAATGAGAAATAGGCCGAAGTAGCCCAGAAGCTCCGGACACAGTCCAATATCCTGTGACACCACCTTTACCAAAGACAAGAAAGGGGTGGGGGCAGTTAGGCATGTCCACCATGCTTCCTGGAACGGGAAGTTGAAATTGCCTGTAAACATCTACAAAAGTGTTTGAATGAGTTGACAGACTATAAAAAAAAATGTTTTCTAAACTAAAAATGGTACACATTCATTTTAGAAAAATTTAGATATTAAAAAAAAATTAGAGCGAAGCAGAAAACCTGTCTGAGCACAATGGCCGTGGGCTGAGGTTGTCCCACCTCAGATGTGGAGCTTCCCGATCATTTTGGCCTTTTCTGTCCACTGGGGGGCAGCAGTCATTCTCCATGACCCTCTGTACTTCTGCGGTAAATGCCCCCAGGGCCCTGCACACCCTGTTCCCTTCCTTTAGGCTGGATTACCAGACATTGGGGAACAGGTTGTTCCCCCACTGCTTTGCTGTCACAGCTCCTATCTGCCTTGGACACCCCCGGCTGGTTTCTCTCAGATGTCTCCTGTGATGTTCAAGTCTAGTTTATATGGCATTTGCATGGCGAAAGCCTCAGATCGCAGGCTCGGCTGCCCCCGTGTCATATTTCTTTTTTACCTTCACGTCAAACAGCTTTCATTTCAACACCAGTGGGTTCGTTTTTACCAATGGGTCACAAGGCTGTAACTTCATAACATTTTCCATCCACATTCACCTTCTTTTAGCAAGAACTTCTCTGCTACCCCAGAAGCTCTCCCTTTCCACCCTCCCAGTCTAATCCGTCTTCCGGACTGGGTGCCTGAGGGCTTTCTTTGCGCCCAGTGTGAATTCTCTAGGTCATCTCTAACGCCCAAGGTCATCTCTAACGCCTTTATAGCACTGTGTGTGAGCTGATGATGCTTAAGCCAGGGCTCCAAGTTCTCCTGGTAGAAGTTGTCCAAATACCAGGCTCAACAAGTTTTCTTGTCAGCGATCTGAAAATTACTTTGTGAGGCAGTCTTATTAGATGGAAGATATGAGTGGGTGTTCTTGGTATAGCTTTGCAAATACGACTAAAGCAGAGCCTGGAGACTTTACAACTTCACTCAATACCTGTTCAAATTCTCCTTTCTACCTCACTTTCTTCCCCACACTCTTGTAAAGAGAGAGAGAGAGAACCCCAAACCACAACACAGGGCTCCTGTGCAGGGCCGCGGTGGGGGGGGGGGAGGATGGTGGTCCTGGTAGGTAACACTGTAAAGACGTCTTGTCCTAGAACTAATATGACCGATGTCCACTCACATTAGATTTGTCTGTTCTCTGACTCATTCAGTGAAGACAGCAAGCTTACATGGCAGACAGAGGGGTGGGAAAAGGAGAATGAAGTTTTATAATTTATAAAGACAAATATAAGCATCTTCTTTTGAGAGGAGTAAGCATCTACGAAAAGAGACACAATATTTTTTTCTTAGCAAATATTAATAATGATGCTTCAACACATAACCACCAGCAATAAAACAACATTAGCTCAAATGCATAAACAGTAAAGAAGATTTTTAGGATATTGGTGGTCCTTCGGGGGCCCAGTAAGATGGGGGTGAGGTAGTTGGGAAAGTAAAGTGAAAGTGGCAGCAGATACGCTTGAGAAGATACAGAGCATGATTTTTAATTACAAAATTTAAATTAGTCTGGTGCCAGTTAGAGAATTTCCCAGCCTCTGGAACAGAATTCACACTTCTGCCTGGCCAAGTGCTCACTTTACCTTTTATGGAAACCCTACCACTTTGAGGGCAGAACCTCCATTCAAACTGACCCGATACTAATGACGTCAGTGTCATGGGTTGGAATTTCTCACAAGCCAATGTGATTGGAAGGGAGGTCACAGATGCACCTAATTTAGGTTGACCAGATGTACCATTTTAAATGAGACAGAAAACAATAGTACTGTCCTGTTTGAAATGGTATGTATGAGCAGCATAGTCTCACTGGGCTAAATTCAAGGTGTCAGTAGGATGACCACATGCACCATTTGAAACAGGACGGTACCGCTGTTTTCTGTCCCGTTTCAAATGGTACATCTGGTCAGCCTAAGTCCTAATGAAACGTACGCTCCTGGTTGCCAGGGGAACAGGACAAAACAGATGATACTGTGGAACCCTAGCCTGACTACCCTACTCAATTCTTATTCAACACTCCCTCTAATATCAATAACACCACCAATTAGGATCAATAACCATTGAAAAAATATGAGCTATGTCTATCATTACTTAGAAATTATCTTGAAAGGTTAAATAACTTATCCAAACTCACACAGCTACAACAGGGCAGCACTGCTATTTGAACCCAGGACTTGTCCTAACCCTGAGCAGATAGGACACCCCAAACTCCCACCAGCAGCCAACTTCAGCTGCAGGTGTGTCTAGCTTAGCCAGCGAGTCCAATGTGTTGAAAACAAGCCAATAATGATGTCACCAGGCAGGTCAGGGACTGTCCAGTGCTCCACAGGCCAACCATTTCCAAACTACCTTACGTCCCACAGCTGCATCCTGTGACTGCCTGGCCCCGAGGCATCTGAAACTGTGGTCCTCACCATTACCGTCCTCCTCCCCTTCCATTTGTGCCTGCTTCTCATGTCACAGGTCCCAGGAAGGCAACTGAGCATTTGGGGGTTGTTTGTTTTGTTTTGTTGTTTGATATAAAGCACCCTAAAGCATTAAACATCAAGGGTCTTTGATGCTTTTTAAATAAATCGTTTTTAAATATTGTTTTTGGGGGAAAGCCGGGACGGCTCAGCGGGTTGAGCGCTCGCTTTGAGGCCATGAGGACCGAGGATCGAATCCCGGCTCCGGCCCAGGCAGGACCCACGTGCTGAACTGGGGAGTTCCCACAGTTCGGTTCTCTAACTGTCTCTGTCTCTGTCTCTCTCTCTATCTGTCAAAAAGTAAAATAGAAATAACTATGC
>PVKE010032833.1:0-18259 GCA_004027555.1 Craseonycteris thonglongyai
TTTTTGCCAGCCCCGGGCCGCGCTCCGAGTCTCTGTCCCCGAACCGCTGCTTCCCTTTCCCTCTCCCGCTCTCCCCTTTTTTCTCTAACCTTTGTGTGTTGTTCCGTGTTGTGTGGTTCTCTTAGTTGAGGTTTCTTCTCAGGGTTTCCCCTGTGGATTCCCCTCTGTTCACAAGGCCCTTCCCAGGCAGTTATCGGCGGTCTCCTCTCACGCCGCCATCTTGGATCTCCCCTATATTGACTTTCTTGACTCAGAGTAACCAAACTGTGTGGTAAGAGGATGTGCACACAATACACTTAATGAATTGTTTTATCAGCTCCGCCTGAGGTTCAGGCTGCCCTCATTCCAAAGCAGAGGGATTCGACGGCCTTCCTGACGTGTCAAGCCCTTGGATTTGAAATCCCTTGTAAGCTGTACAAATTAGTTAGCTTTATTTTATACTGTACACATGTGGAGTTAACACCTCTGACTTCAACATTCAAATTAATGTGAAAATCATGCAAATTATACTTCCCTGAATTAACTAGAGCCTTGCAGGTCTCTGCGTGAGGTCCGAGCTGTCTCGCACACCAAGCTCTGTGTATACCAGTTTTTTCAACTCAGGGAAAGCTCAGGGCACCTCTAACTGTCCTCCCCACCATTCAGAGTGCCCCCCAAGGGCAGGGCCCCTGAGATCAGTTAGCTCAGCAAACATTTTAAAGATTTATTTTTATTTATTTTTATTTGATTTTATTTTTTTGACAGAGAGACAGAGAGAGGGACAAAGAGACAGAGAGAAGGGGGAGGGCCCAGAGCAGTCTCCATAGTTGTATGTCATCAGTTTTTGATACAGTTTCACTCCACAGGTGGGCGCAGGGCTGCGCTGGTCAGGGACCAGGTCAGGGGCCTCCTGCGTGGGCCCTGGCAAGAACCGAACTGGTGGCACACCCCAGTTCAGCATATGGATCCTCCTGGGCTGGGGACAGGATTTGATCCTTGGACCCTGGGGCTGCAAGATGAGTGCTCAGCCCATTGAGCCATCCTGGCATCTCCTCAGCAAACATTTTAGACAGGATGTGTGCCCATAGTTGAGGTGTGCTGAGATGTGGGGTGGGGTCTATCTAGCGTGTGTGTGGGAGGCAGGTGGGCAAAGGAAGGCAGAGGGCATGAGGGTCTGATGGAAGGGCACTTATGTTTTGCTGCTTTGGGTTCAGGGCCATTTCTGAGCTCAAATTGCTGGTGGGACAGATAATGAAGGTATCAGGGTTTAATAGGTGGATGGGGCAAGTTCATTTCTGCTGCTGTTGTCCCAGTATCAGTGATAACACTCCATCTCCAGGAATAAAGACCTGCAATCACAGGTCAGCACTGAGTGGAGGTCCCACTTGAGGGAAGTGGTGGGAGGTTTGCAGTTTTTTTGGTGGATATGCTGTGAGTCTGACGGTGCCCCAGTGACAAGCTGACTCCATTCCCAAGCAGTGGTAGCCCTCCCCTCTCACTGGCCTGTGCTGTAGGCAGTGAGCTCTTCCTTGTATTTGAATTCTCTTCCATGGCCGGTGCCTAAAATCTATACTAGCGTATTCATTTCATGTGTAGATGCCGATTACTGATGACATCTCAATGTGAATGTGGGAGAGAATGAGCTTGTGTTATCAGTCAGCTATTACCACAAAAAGGCTTCACAACAAACCATCCCCAAACTCCGGGCTTGGCCACAACAAATGCTCTCGGGCGCAGGCATCTTCAGGTTGAAGGTGGTTCCGTTCATGTAGGCTGCACATGGCTGGGTGGCGCCGGGGGCACTCTAGGCTAGAGGTTGGCTTCAGGTCTATTCTGTGTGTGATCCTCCTGGAGCCCAGGCTTATGGGGCAGCATCCAGATAGTGGATTGCCAGACACATGAGCCAAGTTAAACGGAATATGTATATTTAAAACCTCTGTCCATGTCACTTCTGCTAATCTTCCATTGGGCAAAGCGGGTCATGTGACCAAGTCCAACACCAGTGGGGCAAGGAAATATACGCTGCCCACAGTGGGAAGGGGAGAAAATGAACAGCTAAATTATTATATGCTGAAACTCAAGAAAAGCATTGCAAAGGTTAGAGAGTAGGAGTTTGGCCTCAGACATTAGCAAATATCTTTCTCGGAGACTGTGGCAAGCTGAATAATGGGCTCTCATGGTTGTCCTTGTCCTAATCCCTGGAATTTGTGACTATGCTACAATATGTTGCATGGGAAGGGGGACTTCATATATGAGATTACGTTAAGAACTTTGGGATGGGGAGATATTCTTCTGAATTATCTGGGTGGCCTGATCTAATCACAAGGGCCTTTACGAGAGGGAGGCAGGAAGAGTCAGAGAGAAGGCCACACGAGGATGGAGAAAGGAGGGGATGCCGGGATAGCTCTGTGGTGGAGTGCTTGCTTTGCAATTGCGAGGTCTGGGGTTCAATTCCTGGCCCTGGCCCACGCAAACCCATATGCTGAAATGTGGTGTAACTGGTAACCACTAAGATGGCTTGGCAGCAAAGGTTCCCACCTCCCATGCGAGAGGCCCCCAGCTCAGCTCCCACCCTGCATGGCCCCACATCCACCTGTGTGGAATGAAACCATGTCACAACTAATGATGTACAACTATGGAGACTGCTCTGGGCCCTGCCCTCTTCTCTCTCTTTCTGTCTCACCTTCTCTCGAACAATGAAATAAATGTTAAAAAAAAAAAAAAAAAAAGATGGATGAAGGGGCCACTAGCCAAGGCAGGCAGGCTGACTCTGGAAGCTGGCAAGGGACCTGACTGTCCCCTGGGGCCTCCTGAAGGAAGCAGTCCTGCTGACACCTTGAGTGCCCTTTCTTCAGACCTTCTGACTTCCAGAACTGTTAAGAGAATATATCTGCGTTATTTAAACCACCGAGTTTGTGCTAGTGTTTTACACCTCATCTTAGCCAAAAGGCTGAGAAGTGAGTGTGGTAATTGTTTAAGCATTTGTATTTCAGTATGTTTTAACAGACTGAAGTTTTCAGATTATAAAACAAATTCCTGAAGGTTCAGCTACTGTGACAATTTGATGGCATAGTTTGGGCTAGTTCCAGGTGAGGGGCTTTCTTCCATGCCACCCTCACAGGCGTGCTGGCCCACTCTTACCTTCATCATGTAGCAGTTTACTCACTAATGTAGCCTCTCAAGGAATGGCGGCCGTCTGCTCTCCTCTGCATGATGGGTGATGGGCCATATTTTTGCTTTTCATTGGTTGCATAGCTAAAACCTTACTAGTTTTTAAATCTACTAGCTTTTGACTTTGTCGGTTATGTACACTCCTGGAGGTAATGTTGAGTGCACCAGATCTTCTCTGGGGGAGTGTGGGTAAAGCAGGCAGAACTATTTGGGGCTATGGCTCAAGAGCTGGTTGCCTAAGGGTATTTCACTTGGTCACAGCCACATATGCAGAGTTAGAACCTGATCTAAGACATTATGAGGCGGGCCTGCCTGCCTGCCTGCCTGCCTCCCTCCCTCCTTCCTTTCAGCATTGGGTGACATATTCTGGTCTGTTTTAGAAAAGCTAGCTCACTGGTGACTGTGTGAAGGATGCACTGGAGCAGGGCCAAGCAGAACAAGAAGGAGGCTGGCACATTCATCTGGTCAGAAGGTGATGAGAACTTCAGCGGGGGCAGTGACAATCAGGAGACATTTCGGAAGTAGAATGGTCAGGACCAAATAAGTTTGGTTTTGGGCCTGCTGAGTTTGAGGCCTGTGGCGGTCACTGCTCAGGTCCCTGTGTTAGGAAGGAGGCCCTGGTCCCCCCCCCCGCTGGCCTGGGTGTAGGTTGATAATGGCTCATGGCTGAATCCCTTTCAGGGAATTGCCCTTGGCCAAAAGGAGCTTTGTTGCCTACAGAACCATGGAAACTTGGGAAGAAGGCTTTGGAAGGAGGGCGTATTGGGTGGAGAAGGCAATCTGAGAGTTCCTGCTGGATTTGGCAACGTAGAGGTCATTGGGAAGAGGAGTATGAGGAGGGGAAGGGAATGGGTCAGGGTCATGGAGAGCACATGGAAGACATGAGAAGTGGCTGGACCTGAGTCTTGAAGGAAAGGAAGGAATCAGCGCATGGGAATGCCTTCCACGCAGGGAAGGGTGTAAGTGAAGGAACCCAGTCTGGAGAAGTCACCTAGTTTGACTGGCGGGTCAGGGAAGAGTGGGAGGGACGGTGCCCAGGCACGGCTGTCTTAAATAGGCGCTGGACCCACAGTAGCATCAACAGGCTGTGTCCATGCATGTGCCTGAATTCCCCTGGGTTCAGGGAACTGCCCTCTAGTGGGCACCGGGAATTTTGTCCCCAGAGTCTTGACCTGACTGTTCACATGGGTGATTTGGCTGTGGTCCCAGGAACCCTTCCTTGTTTATGAATGCAGAAGTAATACATTTTCTGGAGTGAGTCCATGAAGCTAGTCTAATGCTTTGATCAGTTTACTATCCTGTTTTATCAGAAATAAGTAAGCTTATTTCGGATCCTTTTGACTTTTATTTTAATGTTACTAAAATTATTTTTAAAGAATTTAAGTCTGTTTTGTGTAAATTGTACAGGAAGAATTTAATGTATCTTACCCAATTGTATTCATTATAATGTCTGTCATTGTGAATTTTCTTCTGTGGCTGTTGTTTCTATCAAATCCAATTTTCCTGGGCAAATATTTGCAGATCTGAATTTTATCAAGACAATTATATATATATAAAATCTCTAAGAAATTATACAGTGTGAAATTCTATCATTATCAGTTCTATTTTGAGATTGTTATTCCTTCTAATAAAATCCATTATGACCAGGGTCAAAGATCGATAGTTTATAGTTATTTCTTCAATAATTTATTACAAAATGATCTGTGAGATGGTTTGGATTTGCTCTCTTGTCCAGGCCTGTGATTAAATTATAAGTCTAATTCTTCTCTCTGCTTCTGATTACTCTGTGTGCTGTGTATAAATTGTCTCCTCTGTTAGTAGCACGTGGTGAGGTCAGAATAGCCTCAGGGACAAGGCAGAGGTGGGACTTCCGGCTTCAGCTCCATGATCGCCCCCAGCATTGAGCGCTCACTCTGTGCATTACTGCGCTAACTGACTCACAGATCTTCCCTCACAGAATTCTTTCTTAGCCCATGTTACAGTGCTAGAAACTGCATCTTAGAGAAGGGGCATAACTGGGATTTGAACCTAGGTTCATCTAAATCCAAAGTCCACAGTTTAAACCACTGGGTTATACTGTGTATATTTCACTGTATTTGTGTGCTCAGCAGACACCCACTTACTGCTGGAGGTTATTCGGGGGACAGGGTTGGTTATGGTCATAGAATATCTGGCCCAGACCCTCCCTGTCTTCACACACACACATACTGCAAATGTAGAAACAAAGGCTCAGACGAGGGAATAACCTAAAGTCAAGTAGCTATTGGGTGGTACAGTTGGCTAGAACCCAGTTTGCAGCCCCTCTGGGACGGCCTCTCGTGGTGATTGCCCCTGGGTTGAGCCCAGCATCTTCGCGTCTCCCCCAGGTCAGGGAGCGGCCAGTGTGATGGCGGAACCAGGCAGTGCATGTCTCCTGAGACCGGAGACTCTTGCACTTCCTTTGTTTCTGGGAAGTTGGGAGAAAATGCCCCAGTGATGGGAATTTAAATCCCTGGTTAGAAGTGAGCATCTGGTCCTTGTGACTCTTGGCATTGTTTTATTTTCCCATTAGAAGGAGCTGAATGGGTCCTGCAGACCTTTGTCCCCTGTCTATGGGACCCTGACTAGGGAGCAGAGGAAGAGGCTGCGTCTTCAGTTTGTGGTCCTGGAACACACACCCTTGACCTTTTTGACCTCCATTGTGAATAATGCACCAAGGCTCTTCAGATCCTGAAATGACTGAGAAGGAGGCTTTTTCTTTGTGTTGTTCTAACATTCACTTTTTCTGATTATGTAAAGAATGCTGGTTCATTGTGGTGCAATTTAATGGGGTTACTTTAGAACAGCCAGCATAGAGTCATAGAGAAAGAGGCCTTGTTTTTTCCTTTCTTCCTTGAAAGCCTACATTTGCACAAAGAAAGGGAGTGCGGGGCTCAGGGTATGAGGAAATAACCACACAGTTGACCTAATTAGACAGAGAGAAATCTGACTGGCTGGTAACAGGCTGGGGTAGCTTTATTCCAGGCGGCATTCTGGGACATCTGTGCCTTGACCCTCAAACCCCACTGTCTCCCATGACCCACAGGTCAGTGACAAATGGCCACAATTATGTGTGCAAAGGAAGAGGACTTTCAAAACTCCGCATCTCAGACAGTTTCCCCTAATGCTAGGAGAGGGGAATGTGGCTGGGAGGTGACTGGGCAAACTTGTAGGGTCAGCTGGAGGGTTCTTGCCTGGGCTGCTCCCGCTCTGCTCCCACCTGGCTGGGGGCCCACCTCGATGCTGGGTTAATCATAGGTGATGACTTGGCTCTTTGAAGCAGGAGATACTTTTGTTTTTAATACTCCACCCAAAATGAAGACCATTTGGGGGTTGTGATTCAAGAGCTGGCTGCCTGTCCGTGTTTCACTGGATCATCACCACATAGGTCAGGGAATTAGAACCTGCTCCAAGATATGATGGGGGCCTCTTCCCTCCCACCCCTCCTTCCAGCATGGAATGACATAATCTGATCGTTGGCTTAGCATCTCAGTGGCCAGTTGTGTTGGGAGTGTGTCTGGGAGGGCAGGGCTTGCACAAGCACCCACTGCCAGTGTTCAGGCAGCCTCTGCCTCCCCTGTGACCCCAGCCTCCATTAGCCACAGAGATGTGGAGAAAGTCTGACATCGATGACCCACCAGTGATTCTTCTTTTGTTTGACTCCATTAGCAACGGGCTTATCAGACTTTGTGAGATAGAGATTCTAACACCCACCTGTGCCTCTAAGCTTTCACTGAAACAATTGTTCTGTGTTCCTCTCCCAGCTTTGGGCTAAGAAGGAAGACATGGCTGCTACATGTCCCAGAAGTGTTTTGTAAAAGGACTATTTATTCCAGGCACAGTCTATTTGGCCCTACACTGCTCAGACAGTCAGTAATTCCAGTTTGTTTATGATTATCCTCACCCCCTCCCCCTCCATCTGCCATCATAGTTTACGCCTCATGCTGTAGCTGCCCCGTGGAACGTGGGAGCATCTGTCCCTCTAATGACCAGCCGGGGCAATCTCGGCGGTTCAATATGGCTAGATGAAGACAACATTTCATTTCTGCGATATGGGGCACTCCAAAGCCAAATTTGACAACTGTTCCATTGAACACTAGTATTTCACAATTTCCTTCCATAACAAAACGAAACAGTTCTGACTCCCAGAGGAATATATTTATAAGATGGCATGTTGATAACTAGGCCACTAGAATGACAAATGGTCTGAAACATACTGCGTATTGACTTTGATGAACATGCCCTGCCTTCTGTGAGATGGAATGCTTCCAGAGTGTCCTGTTCTTAGCCTGAAGGGCTGGCAGAAGCCTTCGTGAGAAGTAAGGGCCCAAGCCCTGATTCCTGGGGCCTGCTTGGCATCTGAGGCAACAGAGCTTTAGGGTGGGGGCCGCTGGGACAGGCATGAGTGGCAGGTACGAGCTCCCAGGATGGGAGATCCCTGAGGGCTGAGGGGAGTTGGGTCAGAAGAAGCTTCACGTAGAGGTGGGGTGTACAAAGGGGGATGAGGATTGGAAGGATATTCGTAAGTGGGGAGTTGTGGGGAATGGGGAAGATGAAGACATCTAAACTGTTGTTTACAGAGAAAGTGGACTCATCACTGTGGACCTGGGTGGAAGGGGCCGTTCCACGGGCAGGGAGAGGGCTGAGGATGAGTTCTCAGGGCTGTGGTCTTCTGACCTTGGCCACAACAGACCAATCCATGATCATGAGTGACAGCAGGGGGAAAATGTGCCTCTGGCCTTGGCCCTGTGGCTGTGGAGGGAGGGGACCCAGAGACAAGGGCTAGCAGTAAGAGGCTCACTATATGCTGGGCCCTGGACCCAACCCCTTGGGGATATTTTCATAGAAGAATCACAGAGGCCTACAGGCATGACAGAAACCTGGAACAAGAAGGTACTAGGTTCCTCAGGGCCCTCAGTGTGCATTCTAGAGACTCGTTCTTCCACTTCATGGGCCAAGTGACCAAGAGCCTGAGGCTCAGCCGCTCTCACCTGTGACATTCCTGCCCCTGCAGAAGCCCCTGTGTCCCTGCACCTTGGAGGGGAGGGCGGTGATGGGATGGAAGGAAAGCTGGAGTCAGAAAATCTATCTACTTCATGAAAAGGCCCATGTCCTCAGAGACTGGAGCCGTGACAAATGGGTACAGAAAGTGTGCTATGATTCTCCAAAAAAGCCTCTTCCACCACCATTTGTTCTACTTCCTCGCTGTTTTGGGTTTTGCTGAATATTAATTGGTGCAACAAGCATCTGCCCTGGAATTATTTTAGGTAATTAGTAGGTCAAGCGCCTACCAGAAAAGAAGATTTCTTGGGGTCCCTCTGGGTCCTGTGTCTTCCCAGTACCACCCCCTCCTGTCCCCACTTTGTGAACAACTCACCTGGCTTCAATTTGTTTCTTGGTTCAAAATATTTTTCAGGGGAAGCCGGGATGGCTCAGTGGGTTAAGCGCTCACTTTGCAGCGCCAGGGACCCAGGATCGAATCCTGACCCCGGCCCATGTGGACCCATGTGCTGAACTGGGGAGTGCCCCCAGTTCAGTTATCTCTCTGTCTCTGTATCTCTCTCTCTTTCTCTCTCTCTGTCAAAAACAAAAACAAAACAAAACAAAAAATTAAAAAAATATATTTTTCAAAGCCCCTCACCCCACCCCAGTGTCCTCCAATAATTTTTAGTCGGCTCACCCTGTAGTGGGGTGAATCTCCATGGGCCTATATCAGGAACCCTGGGGAGAAGAGGATTTTGTGACCCACTACCCTCTGCAGAATGCATTTATTTATTTTTTATTTTATTTATTTATTTATTTATTTTTCAGCAACAGAATCTTTTCTTTGTAACCCTTACCTGTAAAGCATGCACAAAGGCCTGTGAAGTACGGTAGGTTTTCTGAGCATACCCCCCTTTTGGCTAACTCAGTGGCACAATTCAAAAGTGAAAAATAAAAATTTTTCTTTTGTACAGAAAAGTCCATAATAAAGCCAAGGAATGTTTTTCACAAGACACTAGTGAACCCTAGTTTTGCATTCGATGGCTATTGACTTCGCTTAATCTTACCACACACCAATATGTACCATAATCCGTAATAGTTATGGGCTAGCAAACCAAAGTCACCAAGACCATAGTGCATCTCCATGTAAAAGCAGTCACAGTTTATTAACTGACAGGATGACAGAAATGACCTTGGTAGCTTAGTTCCTCCTTCTGATGAGCCGGTTGATCTGGTCTTCCCTGTTGCCAGCATCTCCACCTTCTACAAAATGGGTGGCCTTTTTCTTCATTCCACCCCATGGAGAAAATAACTTGAAGGGCCACAGAGAGTTTGCTTCTTTGAAGCATTTTCCAACAGTGTAGATCTCATGAATCAGATCCTCCATACAATGATGCCATATTTGCCAAGAGATCTAAGCAATCCATGTGTTATCTGTCAGGGCAATTTGCTTCTTGTTGATTTTGCCATAACCACACTTGTAGATCAATTCATTTACTGATTTCAGGTTTGGGTACCCCCAGGCAATATATGGTTCCACCATCCTCAGCATGTTAACTGAAGCCTTATTGAGCTTTACAAAGGTGCCATCAGTGGAGGCGAAGAAGCTGCATTACCTTCCGGACCTTTGGGCTCACACCATTGATGCCTCTGATCCTGATGACAAATGCCAATTTGGGTTCCAAGGGTACATAGACGTTGCTAGCCTTTCTTGCCATCCTAGCCATTCAAACCTCAGTCCTGTATATCTGCCTATATTCTTTGGGATAGTGCTTAGCTTTTTCGTAAATAAGCTTCCTTCTTGCCTTTTGGAGCATCTTTTGGGCAAACTTCTTTCTTAGGTGCTTGATCTTCAGTTCTGCGAAATTGCTTCACTTTTTCTTAAGAGTTTCTAGGGGAAGCCGGAATGGCTCAGTGGGTTGAGCGCTCACTTTGCAGCCCTGGGGACCAAGGATTGAATCCTGGCCCCGGCCTGTGCGGACCCATATGCTGAACTGGGGAGTGCCCCCAGTTCAGTTCTCTCTCTGTCTCTGTATCTCTTTCTCTCTGTCACAAACAATTAAAAAAAAATGTTTCTGGCATAGCAGAAACTATCTTCTCTTCTGTACCCTCCATGGTTCCGGCTAGGCTGCAGAATGCATTTAACTTAAGAAGGTGAATTAAATAAACTTGAGGAGATTTCCATCATGTTTCTCGAGCTGTTGTGATACAGGCTTAAGTATTTCTGCCCTAACCCCTACTCAAGTCATTGCTAAGGCTCAGGGTGATTTTGTGACGATGTGAGGCTTCCCTTCTGATACTTCCACCTTGCAATGGGCTGAGAAGGGTGGTGGGATTGTGGGAGGGAAGAGCTGGCCTATTGTAAACACAGCCTACCAGGCTGGTTCCCAGCTCTGCCCACTCACCAGTTAACTATGCCGGTGATGCCGGTGATCCGGGCTTTATCCTCTCCACAGGAGACACAGGAAGGCTTCGGAAAGGGCAGAAGGCGAACACATTGTTAGGGATCAGTCGTGGGGGTGGCCTTGACCCTTTGCACTCAGCCTGTAGCTGTTACTTCCCTGAACAGCCGGACACTTGAGCACGTTGTGCACTTCTCAAAGTGGCAGGCGAGGGAGCAAATGGGGGCTGAAATCCAGTCTGCATGTGACACCTACCTGTGTGCCCTTGGGGCTATGTCTGCCCAGCAGGCCTCGTTCTCTGATTCACACAGAAGAATCAGCGGGTGGGGGTAGGGGCTGGGAATCCTCAGGCTGGCTTCAGAGCAGGGCCTGGACCCTCAGAGGTCCACACCCGGAGAAGGCCCGAGGCCCGAGCACCCACGCCTCAACTCCATGTCCTCCGCTTCTCGTTTGCCACTGCGGCCAACATGCCCCCATCTCTGGTTCCCAGTGCAGCTCCTCTGAAGTGAATGCATTACTGTGTTCCGTTAGGGGCCTAGAGCCCAGCTGACAGCCTCTGCCAGGGAGTGCTGACTGGTGAAGCAGCTCCTCTGACCCATTATGTCCCCACTGCCAACGCATCCTGGAAAGATCCCCCACCACTGGCCTCCATCTGCCCCTGCCCGAGGCCTGGTCCTGGCACCAAACCTGCTTTCCTAGCGAGGCTGGGTCTGTTGCTCTGTTACATCTGCTCTTGACCATGTCCCCAAGTCTGCATCTCTGGGCCTATTCTGAGAGCTGCTCTTGAAAAAGTCTCACATGTAGTCTTAACTGGCTCCCGGCCTCCTTCTGCCTTTCCCCACAGGAATAGGCAGAGCCTGGGGCTACTAGGTCAGAAAGCTTGCCTGGGTCAGGATGCTGGCTTTGTCTGTATTGAAGGAGGAGCTCTTAGGGCTTGACGCTGCCTTCTGCCCAGACCTTTCTGTCTCCACCTAGCCTGTGTGCTCAATAGCCTGAGCAGCTCACTGGGAGGGGATGTGAACCCCCAGTTAGCAATTCAGAAACTTCCTTTGCCTGCTAGGCATAAATTCCTCCCAGAGATTCCACAGGAGCAGGGAGAGGTTGGTTGGAGGCAGGGTTTAGGGGCTTCAAAACTGAGTACCTCAGCCATTTAACTGCCCTGGGAACTTCCCACCTAATGCTCACCAATTCAGCCTGTCTAAAGCCGTTCTCCCTCTTCGGTGCAACAGCGACCCCACTCCCAGCCCCCGGGGGGCCAGGCAAGGTCTGAGGCCAGGAGGAAGGGGGCGGAGACAGTTAAGGACACACAGAAGTTTCCCAGCGGTGCTTTAGCTGCTAATAAAAACAAGAAGAAAATTAACCCAGATACATTCTCTAATCACTAGATCTTATTAGAGCCTGATTATATAATCTATCTTGGTTTACATTCTCTCTTAACCTGTTTTTTTAATTGGTGATAATGAAGCTTGAGAGTCTCATGTTGGACTCCTACATCTGGCTGGGCTGGGCTGGTTGAGGCCATTTATTGTAAGCATAACTCTGGGAAAACCAGAGTTCTCTGCCCAAACAGGATGTTGTTGCTAACAGTGCTTGCTTTGTGTTGTGGGATTTGCCATCAGGATTGATCAACATTACAATAAAGGGCTGCTAAATTACCAGGTGCCACAGCTCTGATAGAATCAGAGTTTGGTTTCTCTGGGGTAGTCCTTTAACCTCCACGGGTCTGCCACAGCTAGCTAGAGGAAGTTGGGAAGGGGAAACATATTTTTAGAGATTTATTTTATGGTTTTTGACAGATACAGACAGAGACAGAGAGAGAAGGGGGAGGGAACAGAACAGTCTTCATAGATGTACATCATCAGTTTTCCACATGGTTTTGTTCCCCACAGGTGGGTGGGGCGTGCAGGGCAGGAACTGGGCTGGGGGCCTCCTGCATGGGAGGTGCGCCCCCTTGAGCTGGGGCCGAACCGGGGGCCTCCCATATGGGAAGCTCACCCTGACAAGAACCGAACTGGGGCCACACCCCGGTTCAGCATATAGGTCCTCATGGGCCGGGGCCGGGATTTGATCTTCAGTCCCCGGGGCTGCAAAGCGAGCACTTAACCCACTGAGCCATCCCAGTTTTCCCAGAAACATGTTTTTATAGAAAAAATGTGGCTGGCAAATGTAGTCCATTGGCCTGCCCCTGTGCCCCAGAATTCAACGCCTAGTTTTCTCTACTTCCACTGCTGTGGATGGCAGGAAGATAGGCACTATACACAACAGGAAGTGAGAGCTTGACCCCGGGCAACCACGGCTTCTCAGCTGGGTGCTTTAAGGTCCATGAGAAGCTTCTCATCTATCCTCACAGCGCCTCTGGTGGCTAGTAGGAGTTATGGGCGCATTTCCTCCAAGGCTCTCAGGAAGCCCGGAGCCGGGGCTTTTTCATTTGCTCCATATTCTCATATCTACATGAGGCAGGTTAGCAATTGGCAATACTCTGCCATTGTTATTTTCAATAGCTCATTTTGTCATTTTAATACCTAAATGTTCATTCGGTTTCTCTTCTTTTCCCTTGGTGAAAACAGGACACAGATCTTTGTATACTGTCATTGTTTGCAATACCAGGTTTCTTTCTATGCTGTTTCTAGTTCATTTAGCTTAGAACTGGTGTTTCGTTTGGTCACTGCTAGCAGTTTGTTGGGCTTTTTGGGCCAGAAACTTTTTTTTTTCTGCCTGGGGAAAAATGTCACTGTATTTGGAAATCAATTTCCCCAGATTCAGGAGCCAAAACTGATTTTATGATTCAGATATTAAATGCAGTTTTTGCTTTGTAAGTTTCTAATTTTCCTTTAGAAGAAATATATGACTAGCTGTCTGCATGTGTCTGTCTGCAAGAAGGGCAGAGCCATGTGGGTTCATGAACTTTTATTTATAATCTCCAGTGGACTAAAAAAGAGAGACACACACCACACACATATGCTTATGGCTTGCTTGCTAACGATTGTGCACCCAGAATGATATATATATTGTACACTTTTGAATCTGTGATTTGTAGATCTCAGCCTTTCAAACGAGGAGCGACCAGACAGGTTAAAGCCTTGTTGCGAATGGTTTAAGGATAATGGGGTTATCTCAACTGAGTTAGAGTCCTTAATATGAATTTTCTTTGCTTTATTTTTCAAGGTGTTAAAAAACTGTTTTGTTTTTTTTTTGCCTAGTATATTAGCATTCATTTCTAGTCTTTGAAAACTAATCCTACTTTGCAAGGAGGGTTTTAAATTTGAAATATGAGGCTTGCATTGCAGTACCTTGAAATCATTAACTGTCCCTTCAATATTAATTGCAGGTACATCCATCATGGGGAACTTGTCTGTCATTAACATGAGGGGGATGCAGAAGGAAATGCTCCTGGAACCCCTCCAGGGGTAATGTTGTCACTCAAAACTTTGTTCTGGAATCGATCTGACCTCAGAAATGGGTTGTACCTATTGACAAAATGACAGTTGGTAGTTTTAACAAAGCTGACGAGTGGCAGTTTTAGCAAATGGAAAGGGAGTTGGTTTGTGGGTGAATCTGCCAGGCAGCTTTGGCCCTGAGCAGTGTTTTTGTGGATGGGTCTGATGAGTTTGAGGGGTCAAAGGGCAGGACACCTTGAAATCCATGCTGAATTCCATGGTTCTGCCAACGATATGGCTTATGTGAGCCATAGCCCAGTGGCCACAGGCTCGGCTTACCCGGGGAAGGTGGCGTTTATGTTTGTTGAAGTCGCTGGCTAAAGGAACATTAACCTGTGTACATACTACACACAGATTTACGAAGTTTAGCCACTCCTCCCGCTCCCCTATGGGCTTCCATGGCTTGTCGTCGTCTATGCTCTTCAACTGGTGTGCTATTGATTCCCTGTTGGGGCTGGTGACTTCTCCCTTTTTGCTCCTATTCAGCAATTTTGCCTGTTAAATTCTAATCTGGGTCTAAAACATTTTCCAATAAAGCCAAAGCTTGAGGATCACCCAACTGAAAGGGAAGCTAGATCCACAGAGGGCCTTCGGGGTATTTGCACTGAAGGGCTCTATCTGCCATCAGGAGTCTGGAAACCCAGCTGGTCCTGGCAGAATGGTCCAGAAATGAGTGTCTCTTTTTAAAATTGAGTTTTTATTTCTTACCTAAGCCCTCCGGTTTTTTACAGAATGCCATCTTTCCTGGACAGACAGATGGGGGAAGAGGGCCAAGGCTGTGTCATCATTCCTGAGAACAACCTCGACCCCATTGCTACTAGGATTTCCCTGCCTCCAACTCCCAGCTTGTCCCTTCACCCGGCCAGGGAATTTTCGCTGGCAATGCTGCCCAGGTATGGGAATATGCAGTTCAATTTTCTCTTCAATAAATTCAATTTTGCCAATACTGATTGAGGGCCAGTTCTGTAAAATTGCCATGGAAACCCAAGTGGAATCTTTAAAATCCACGTCCATGGACAGTTCAGTGAGCAAGAAGTGTATAGCTTGGTCCAACCTGTGCCTGGTTGGTTATATGCTTGCACTCAGCCCAAACAGCAGAAAGGGGAGACAGATGGAGGAAAATTGCTAAAGCCGATAATAGGGCTTTTTGTCCCAGGCAGTGTAATGTTAGGTTCCCAGGGAAGCGGAGTGAGGAGCCCGGGCTTTGAGTTCTGTTGGAGCAAAGAGCTGAGTTCAGTTATAGCTGCTTCTGCTAGTGTCAATCACCCACTCGGTCTGCACCAGGGCGGGACCTACAAAGGGATGTCTGGGGTTCCTGGAGACAGCTTTCTCTGCAGCACCTTGCAGCACAGCGGGGGCCACGGGCTTCAGAAGAGCAAAGCCTTGATTATGTGAGGCACTTGTCACCCAGCAGGCGCAGGGCTTGTCCCTGACACAGGGCTAGAAACCATAGAATCATGGTCTCAATGGGGGTCTTAGAGGCACCAGGCGACCCCATGCTGCTCGTTCTTAAGAAGACAGTAGTTCCAACTGTGCTGAGGAAAGTTCCAACTTAGAAAAGGGGAAGAAGGGGCTTTGACGTTTAAGATCATTATAATGATTATAAATCTGTGCACTGAAAGTGACCAAAAAAGGAAGATGAAAAGAAAAGAAAAAAAAAGAAAAAAAACCAAGGAAGGAAAGAACAGAAAATCAAACCGGCTTAACCCGTGAAAGAAATTTGCTAGTTAACTGAAAAATCCAGAAGTGCCTTTAAGTGAGGATTGATCCAGGAACTCAGTGATGTCACCAAGGACACAGTTTCTTTCCACTGCTCTGTTGTGGCCTTTTGGCTGGCTTCCTTGATGGGCCCAAGCTGGCTGCCAGCGGTTCCTAGGGCTGCAGGCTTCCTTGTCCCTGTCTAGCAGGAAGTAGAAACATCTTTGCCTCAACTTTCCCACGATCCCTAATTTTTACCTAATTGGACTAGTTGGCCCACGTGACTACTCCTAAACTGATCACTGGTGGACAGAAGGAGCCCACAGTCAGCTTTGGAGGAAAACAAATGGAAATGAGGAGCTGCTGGAGTAGCATAGATTCAGGAAGCAAACAGCAAATATTTACTACAATTTTACAGCTCATGACTTGAGTTTACCCATATCTGTGCCTGCTAGTATCTGTTTACAGATAATTATAACAACTTAGATTCATAATTGTCAGCAGCTACCATTGATTTGGGAATTTACTGTTAGATCTAAGAGGCTTCACTATGCTAAGCTCTTCACATGAATTGCATTATTTATTCCATGCACAAACCCCTGAGGTTGTGTCATCATCCATCTTTGTATAGGTGGGGAAACCAAGGCACAGGAAAGTGAAGTGACTCACTCAAGGCCACAAAGGCAGTAAGTTGTAGAGACAGCATTTGAACTCAGGTCTGTAACTTTTAAGTCCATGCATTTAAAGGCAGGATGCCAGAAGCAGTATGCTCTGAATATAGCACAGTAAGGATTTCCTATCAACGAAGGGTTTGAGTCTTTCTCTGGATCCCTGGCCTTTCCAGAGAAGTGTTCTTCAGATTCCTGTGTTCCAGGCCTGTTCTTGCCTGTAAGCTGCCCTAAGACCTTGGGTTTCTGCCTCCCCTGAGCCTCAGCCACCTCACTTGTGAAAACAAGGGCTTGGGCTGCATGAGTTCTCTGATCATTTCCAACTGAGACGGCCCAGGGCTGCCTAAGTCTGAACTGTATGTGGATTTCTTTGCTCCTGGAGGCAGCGGGGATTCCCCCCCCTGGTTTACTTCTGGAGAGAGACAATTCCTTTAGTAGGCTCTTGTATTTCCCCTAAATAAAAGGACTATTCAAATATTTTCTTTGTTAATCTAGAGCAGGGATTCCCAAGCCCGTGCCCGCGAGCGCCATGGCGCCTGCGGCCCGATTTGTGTGCGCCCGCCATTATTTGGCTGCATCAGAAGTTTTTCATAAACACTAAGTAAAACTATAATTTATTTTTATACATTTGTTAGAATTTTAAAATATTGTTGGAGTATCTACACAGGTTTATTATATTCGTTGGTATGTTTGCGATATCGTATGTATAAGTTATTCCCTAGCTTTCGCCTTTGTACGTGTCGCGTCTTGTTTAGCCGCTGCGCTCTTTAAACTCTCCTCCACCCAAACGGGAGACGCCAAGTTGCCATTTTGATTGTGGTTGCTGGATTGATTGGGTTGTGACGGTTAGCTAGGATCACAGTGTTTTTGATATATTCGATTTTAAATGAACTAAAAACGAGGTAGGTAATCTATTATTATGGTGGCAATTTGATATGATATTGTAGTTCTATAACTATTTTTATTTTTATTTTTTTAGTCCTAAAATGAGTGGACCAAATAAGAGAAAACGAACCTATAATTTTAACACAGACTGGGAGGAGTCATATTGTTTCATTAATTTAAAAGGTAAATGCGTTTGCCTGTTGTGTGGCAGTAGTATTGCAGTGCCGAAAAAACATAATGTTGAACGTCACTTTCAGACAAGTCATACCACTTTTGATACAAATTATCCACTTAAATCTGAAGTAAGAAAGAAAAAAATAAATCAACTAAAATTAAGTTTAACTACTCAACAGACTGTTTTCACTGGACATGTGGAAAAATATAAAAAGGCAACCATTGCTTCTTTCAAAATTTCTCACATGCTCACAAAGAAGAAAAAACCTTTCCAGGATGGTGAGTTGTTCAAAGAAGCATTTCGGACTGCTGCCAATTGTTTGTTTGAGGAATATTCTAACAAGCGTGAGATTATATCGGCGATACAAGACCTACAGTTGTCAAATAACACAGTCACAAGAAGAATGCATGCAATTTCAAAAGACTTGCAAACTCAGTTAAAGACTGACTGGGAAATATGTGACTGCTTCTCTCTGCAATTTGATGAGTCAACAGATATATCAGACACCTCACAGTTGGCAGTTATGGTGAGAATGGTATTTAGTAACTTCACAGTCAAAGAGGAGCTGTTGCAAATATTACCAATGAAAGGACAGACGAGAGGTGAGGATATTTATAAAACTTTCAGGACATACACCAGGTCGATAAACATGCCTTTGCATAAGTTGTCTGCGATAACTACCTATGGGGCACCAGCAATGGTTGGTAAAAACAAAGGATTTATTGCCCTTTGCAGGAAAGATGAATCATTTTCAAACTTTATGTCCTACCACTGTATTATCCATCAGGAAGCTTTGTGTTGTAAAATACTGCCCTTTGAACATGTTATGAAAATAGTCACAAA
>PVKE010032835.1:0-18257 GCA_004027555.1 Craseonycteris thonglongyai
CTTCTCTCTGTCTCTGTATCTCTGTGTGTGTGTGTGTGTCAAAAACAATAAAAATAAATCTTTTTTAAAAGTCAAATATATTTTTACTTAAAAAATTTTTAAATAATAAAAAAATCAGATAAAAATATACATGTCATTCCATTTCTCTGGTTAATAGCTGGCTTTTGGAACTTGCTTATTACTTATAGTATATTGCATGTATTTTATATTGCATATATTATATTATTATATTAATGTAACTATTACTTAGGAAATTAATAAGGAAGTGCAAGTGTAGGCAAAGAGAGAACAGATGATTGTCTAATGGCTGAGAGATCTGCAATAAATCACTGACTGAGGGTTCTAAAGGAAAACTAGAACATTATTTTATTTTTCTCCTTTATTGTTCATATTTACTTTGCTATTTGTATATTTTAGAATTCAGCACTGAATACCAGTTACAAAATAAAATAGACTCCTATTGAAAAGTATAATATAAAGTTTAAAATCTAAAATTTCAACCTAAATTATGGAACATTACATCTGACATCTTTTATCATGGCTCATTTGGTTTAAATGGATGAAATTTTACTTCTTTGGCCTATGAGATTATTACTCATAAAGGGCAGTAGTTGCAAATTAGAAACTGGCCTGAATCTTACAACTTTCCATTTACCTGCATAACTAATGGATTTTTTAAATGAGATGTTAATGCTAGTGGATTACATTATTAGCCTCCATTTATTAATATCTGACATTTTCTCCTATATTGCATATTTTTTATTGAAATAAATTAACTCTAAAGGAAATAGGATAGAGACTTTTAAGTCTTTGTAGCTTAAATACAAATATATGACTAATAAGAAAGTAATTAAAAATAAAAAGTTTATTCTTATGCAGTCTGGTTTATAAGTATTTAAATTACTTACAACCATGTTCACAATAAACAGTTAATTAGTAACAGGATGTCTGTGATAATAAAACAATAAATTCCTCTTCTTTTGGTAAAGGTATTATAATACTATTGTAAACTACACTTTTATAAAGGGCAAAGGAAAGAATGCTTCTTGGGAATGAAGGTATTTGCTGGGTCATAATAGTGACGACTTACACAAATGGAAATAATTGTGACAAAATGAAAGCCAAATGAGAAAGCAAAGAACTGATGTTAATTCTGTAATTTAAAAAATATACTTTTGAAACATCTAATGTTTTACCAGTGCCTTTTGGTGACTCTAAGGGAAATTACTTTTGCTTAGACGGGAGGAAATAGGAAGAACAGATTGCCTGGAGCTGACTATACAAAGTCATGTTTCTTACCCCTGCTGAAGTCAACTAACTAAAAGGTTCCACAGCACAAACTTTATGGAACCTGAATTTCCAAAGAAGAATGTTCTGTCCTCTTTTCTAACTAGTTTTTAATCAAGTAGAACAGACATAATAGGAGTTTTACATAAACATAATACATATGAATACAAGAAAAATTTTAAATTTTCATAGTTGAAATCAAGATACTTTGTTTCTGAGTCAGCTTTTTTTCTAACTGTTCAAAGCACTGTGGTCACATATTTTGTAGATGCAGCCAAATTTGTCCACTCTCTGAAGACAGCTTAGCTTACACATCTACAGGATAAGTGCTAATTTGATCACTTATCAAGGACTTCCGTGCGGCGGGTGCAATATTTTAGGAAAATCAAAAGTAAAGAACAAAAAAAAATGTGTTACCAGTTTTTGTTTAAAGCAATCCTCAAAGTTGAAGACCCCTTCTCCCCTTTCCATAATGTTTCTCTAGGCCCCTACCTTGATAAGATTCACTTTGATTTTTCCATGTGGAGATGTGATCCTTCATTTCATTCAACAAACCAATTGCTCACTGATTGCAACACTAGAATTGTGCCTTGTGGTCCAGGACAGTAAGAAGTAAACCTGATGACAAAATCTTCCTGAGGACCTAAACTATCTTCTGTAAAGACTTCAGGTTGCTTCACTTGAAGAGTCTTTTGGCACAAAATCTCATCAGAAGTAGCACACATTTCTAAGGTTGGAATATAGGACACCTGTCTGGAAACAAATCCAGCCATTGTCAACATAATGAGAGTGTTTACATGGCTGGATATGTTCTGGACAACCCTCGTATAAATTGGGTACAGGGTTATGGTCGTCATAACTATAATGCAACTTATCTCACTTTTTAGTGCAATAAATGCCAAATTGTGGAAAACCCTGGGATACTGATTGGAGCTATAAACATTCTGCCTCTCAAGGTTGCCTTAGGCTATTTTAAATGGTGACATTGCAAATAAGAAGGTCAAAGAAACAGGAAAGTATCAACTCGGTTATAACCAGGGTAAAAAAAATATAGAATTTTTTCCTAGTGAACAGCTGTTATAAGAGATGTTTGCCTATATATTGGCTATGAGGCAGAGACATTAAATTCCTTCCAAAAAATCTGCATAATCAGAAGAAAATATATATATGTATATATTTTTTTTTTAGAATTTTTTTTTTTTTTAAGATTTTTATTGTTTTTTTGACAGAGAGAGACAGAGAGAAACAGAGGGCCCAGAGCAGTCACCATAGTTGACAGCATTAGTTTTCCATATAGTTTCACTCCACAGGTGGGCATGGGGCTGTGCAGGACAGGAACTGTGGGCCGGGAGCCTCCCGCATAGGCCCCGGCAAGAACTGAACTGGGGGCACATCCCAGTCCAGCAAATGGGTCTGCATGGGCCGGAGCCGGGATTTGATCCCCAGGCTCCGGGGCTGCAAAGCAAGTGCTTAACCCGCTGAGCCATCCCAGCTTCCCCTAGAAAAAAATAATTTTAATCAACTCTGTGAACCTCTGGGACCAACTAATGTAATATAGATATTATTATAAATACACTACTTTGTGAAGTAGTAGCTTTTAAAAACTAAATTATTTATGTGAAGTAGTGTTTATAAGCATATGAAATGTCAATTTGGAATGATCTGAACGTTTAAAAGTTATAATCAAAATAGTATGTTGTAGCTAGATTAAGGGAGAGCAATTTCACTACTATTTAGGTATATCACTGAGAAATTAATATTTCATAGTACTACTACTATATTTCCTTGGGTAGTTTTAAAAATCATTATGTACAATTTTAAAATGATAAGTTTCAGGCAGTGGATGAAATTGAAATAAGGCACCATTATCAGGCAATAATATTTACATGACCATGGTGTTCACCTGGGACCATATAAGCAAAAAGAAGCCACGCTAGTTATAGAAAAGAAACTGGGCGGGTACACTGAGGGGAGTCAGCAGACATATGGCAGCTCACATGAGGTGGAAGGTCAGGCCTGCCAGATCTTCCTGAGCCCTGCTCTGGCACTGACTAGCTTTCTGGAGTTTACTTAGATGTCCCATAGGTATCGCAGTCTCAAGTGATCTAAAACGTAGCCTCTGAATCTGAATTCTTCCCACCTCCTCCCAGTACCATATTCACCTTCCCAGCACATCATTTTAATCAGACCACCCTTCATCCATCACACACGTCCACAGTAAGTCCCCCCCATATTCCATAAAGTCCAAACCACTGGCTCGGCTCACAAAGCCCATAGCCCGGCTGTGGGCTGCTTTTCCAGCTTGATTGTCAATCCCACCTATGCTAACACTCAGGTGTAATCAACTTTGTCACCTGCTCCCAGAATGTTTCCTTACCACACTGCCTATTTTAATTGCTTTATTTAAATTTTTTTGCCCATCCTAAATCCCTCACGCTGCAAGGGGCTTTCTCACCGGGCCTCTCCAATGAGCTCCCATCTGCCTTTGAATCTTGGCTCTGTCTCTGTACCCAATTGACTCTTGTGTAGAGTTTTAAGCTCCTTCAAGTCAATAATCATGTTTTTTATTTATGTGCATCCCTATATGATTAGCCAAGGGCCCTGCACCTAGTAGGACAAACATGTGACTGAAATCTAAAACAGTAATTAGATAATTCCTATGAGGAGAGGACTGACTGGTATGATTGACAATAGTGAGGCAAGGCTGAAAAAACATTCAAATGAAATCATGAGGAGAAATGGGAAAGGTACCATTTCACAGAGAAAAACATGAAGAAAATTATAACCCATTCAATATAGAGAAAGAAATTTGGTAAGGCTAGGACTGAGCCCAGGACATGAGCCCTTTAGCAAGCTGTCCATGGGCACAGATAGAATCCTACTCACACACATGGAGCTTTAGTAATTAGTGTAGTACATGGCTCATAGGAAATTAGTGTAGTACATCACTCATTAACTGCATGATGAATTATTTATTAAATATGCAAATAATTCTTTTCATGATCAGAAATTCCAATTTTGTAAATGGAATTTTGTTGAGACAATGAATTAGACTATCCATGAAAATGCTGCTGCTTGGCAAATCGTGTCTGGAAAAAAGATTACTAACTTCTTCCTTCAATATCAGCAGTGAGTTCTGACTATATTATGCGTATCTGCAGAAATCCTCAAGTAAAGGCTTGGGGAACAGACTCTGAAAGGATAGGGAAAAGCGAATGGGATAGGGGAAATGTGAAGGATGGGAAACAAGAAATGAGGGAAGGCCGTGAGAAACAGAAAAATGCTTCCCCCAATTACTTAGGATCCCCAAATTCTGCTAGAATGTTTAGTGATAGAATAGAAAAAGGATTAAGACAGCTTCCAGTAATAGTGAAAAGGCTAACACTCCTAATTTGGACATGATTAATAATAAATCCAGATCTATTCTAATTGAACTTAGACTTGGTTGAGGGTTAACTATATAAATAATTCATTAAAATATAAATGCAAACAGTCATTGGTGAAGCTATATTGCTTAAGCTATTTACTTTTTATAATGAAAAAGAGCACTTGCAACGCTCACCCAGAATCTACAGGGCCAACTGCATAGGAAACAATTTCACATTTTATGATAACATGAACTGTCCCCAAACTGGAACCAAAACAGCATCAATTCAGGACAATTAATGTCCCATCTCTCTGATATTTTTCAACATCAGGTTGGCCCCATCTGACTGATTCAGATGACTTTGTCTTTTGCTCAAATAACAGAATAGTAAATAAAATGAAATGCTATGTTTCATTTCATTTATTCTTCAATGATGACATATTATGACAAGCTTTTTGCTTATAAAATGAACTGCCCATAACTTGACTAAAAACCAAAAATTAGAATTGCTAAATGTAATCCATGCTGGGAATTAGGCTAAAATATTATGTTCTCAAGAATAACAGGGAAAAAATCAGAACCTGATGAACTTGAAAATAGTAAGTATTGTACTTTTTGTCAAACTCTAAAAGAAAAAAGTTATAAGTATGTATATACAGAGGACTTTTAAAAAGAAAAGGCATTTCAGAGGCAATCCACATTTAAGAAATCATACAATTTGAAGGGAAGTACATACTGCTTTTCGTTTAAGAATGCAGTCCAACCTCCAACGATTTCCTTCAACCACTGGGCGTTTCAGGAAGATTTCTGGACTCAACCTGAAATCACAAAATTTCAAGTAACTAAAAATATAAGGTTCTGATTGTGTCATAGGAAACAAAGGCAAGTTTAGCCTAAATGCCATCATTATCCTCCATTGGGGCAAGTCCTCCATAGTTCTGCTCTGAGTCCACATACACCTTTATATGGGAACAAGGGCCTTTATCCATGCAAAAAAGACCATCTAGATTTCTCTCTATACAGGGTCCGGCAGAAGGAACGCCCTTTTTAAAGTAGTATAGCGTGCCTGAATGTGATGTTGTTACATTTAGAATTACATGCTTCTGATTTTGTTAACAAAGATTTGGTATAGATTATCAGCTCATAAAGAAGAGGTGTTACTTCTGCCTGTCCCTGTATATATTTTACTCACGCCTGCACACATACATATGCACTGCTGACACTACTGACTGCCCAGCCAGCAGTCATTTTCTACCTTCTCCTTCCCTGCTGTCCAAGACTACCTTCCAGCATAGAGGGTGAATATTCTATGTCCTTACTTCCCCAGTTTCCTGTACAGCTGTGTGCACTATGACACAATCCTGGACAATGAGATATATGAGGAGGTACACATGAAGTTAATGGAAAAGTTTTTCTTCTTTGATGAAAGGGAGATACACATTCACTCAAAATAGAAAAGGAAGCTTTAGGGCATACTTGAATGTTGTATGGGGCTATGATGCTCAGAGAGGTAGAGACATGTTGAAATGCTAAGAGGAAGACCAGAACCCTGAAGTCACGAGACTATGCCACCAACTGCCTAACTCTGGATTTCTCATTAAGTGACACAAATAAATCCTCATTGTTGAAGTCACCTTTAGATGAGCATTCTGTTAATGCAAGCCCAAGGTATTCTAATTGATAAACATAAGCGCTGATTTCCTATACCAAGGAGCAGTGTCCATGGGACCTGGGTCCCTCTAAGCAAGGAAGGAGGCAAATTTGCTGATAAAAGTTTTCCAACATGAGAATGGGCCAGAGGCTGTGAAGCACAGAGTAGAGTCGAGTCACTTTTTCCCTTGGGGTTGAATTTTAAAGTCAGTGTCTGAGTTAAATCTGTATGTGACGTAACTCCTCTGAAATGAAGAAAAACAAATAAAGAAAACTTCATCCACTGAAATGACAGACCTGGTGGAGCAGAAGGAGACTATGTAAGGATTAAAGCTATATACTGCCTTGCTAGGGAGTCCTCTCTGCACATGAAAACAACAGGGTTTTAAGGAGCTAAAGAGATTAAAAGTAATATTTTATGCCCTATTTCATTCAGTTAAAAAAACTAGAAACCCAGACATAAAGTATCCAAAGAAAATATATATTTGTTAAAATAAATAAGAAAAACAAACCAATGGTGTGATATGTACAGAGAAGTATTTACATATTTAATTCAGAATAGAAAACATTAGGTGACCTACATCCAAACAAACAAGAAATACAGCAATCAATAGGAAAAGATCTAAGATGAATTAAAAAAGAGTTCTAAGTAAAATGTACATCACTGTGCACTGCTAGCTCACTGAAAACACAATATATCCAACAACATACACATACTTCCAAGTTTTTGATGTATACGTTAATTATGGACTCGGGGCTTCACTTTGGAAGCCACTTCAAAATGCTATGCTCAGCAATTAAGTCTTCCTTAACTTTCAGCTAATATACAAGTATTATGTACATTGTATGCAGAACAGTCTGCTACATACTTTAGAAGACCTTAGGATAACTTTCAAGAAGCCCTCAATTTTCAAGATGATAAAAAGATAAAAGACAGATAAGGATATTATAAACAAAGGCAAGGAGAACAACTATGACACATAAGCGTCACTGTGTCAGGATCTTTACTATGCAAATAAATAATTATTAGATAAACAAAGTTCAAAGGAATTGTATGATATTTCATTTCACTGAATCTAGGACACCAATTATTGCGAGATGCATCATTACTATGTGTACCAATAAGAAAGAAAAAAATGATGACAGTTGTAACTTAAGATGTTACTGAGGGTAAGATATATCCCAATTTCAGAGACGTTAACAGGGACTTCCAAGTACATGCTCCTCTTAGAAGATTTTATAGCTTTAAATGATTATATGAGAAAGACAAAGTTTGAAATCAACAGTCAAGCTTCCATCTTAAGAAGACAGAAAAGGAACAAATTAAACCTAAAATAAGAAAAAGGAAGAAAATAATAAGAGTGGAACTCAGTGCAATATAAAACAATAACAATAGAGAAAAATCGATGTAACTGAAAGCTAGCCCATTGAAAACATTAATAAAATTTATAAACTTATAGCCAGATTAAAAAAGAAAAAGGGAGCTTGACTATTTTGATTGCTCACGTAAGTGCGATTATGGACTATTTGTTCTTCTGTGTCTGGCTTACTTCACTTAGCATAATATTCTCTAGGTTCACCCATGTTGCAGCATATAGTAGGATTTCCTTACTTTTTTAAGAATGAACAATATTCCATTGAATGTAAATGCCACATTTTCTTTACCCATCCATCCCTTGAAGGAAATTTAGGTTGTTTCTGTGTCCTGGCTATTATAAGTGTTGCTGCAATGAACATGGAAGAGCAGATATCTCTTCAATATCTGAACTTCAATTCATTTGAGTATATATCCAAAAGTAAGACTACTTATTAGATCATATGGTAGTTCTATGTTTAACTCTTTGAGGAATACCCATATTATTTTCCATAGTAGCTGCACCAATTCACGTTCCCCTGAACAAGGGTTCCTTGAAGAGTGATTAACAGGGGCTGAAGAAGGAGAAAATGGGGAGGTCTTGATCAAAGGGGGTGGGGGGATCTTAATCAAAGGATACAAAGTTCCAGTTATACAAGATGACTAAGTCTTAGAGATCTAGTACACAGCACAGTGCCTACTGTTTACAATACTTTATTATATACTTATATATTTGCTAAGAGTACAGATTTTACAAGGGCTGTGTGGAAAATCCAGTCATAAATGCCTCTACTTTTCATATTACATGGCTGGGCACTTTCCAACAGCCTTCATATATTAAGTGTTCTTATCACACAAAAAAATAAATATATTAATCAAAGTGATAGGAATAAACTTTTGGAGGTGATGAATATGTTTATGCCATTAATTTCAATGATGGTTTTATGGTTCTTATACATTAAATATGTACAGCTTTTTCTGTCAATCATGCCTCAATAAAGTTTTTAAAAAGATAAATAAACTGCCATTGAAAACTATATAATATAATCTCAGATGGAGAAACACAATTTTATGTATGTTATATCATTTTTGTAAAATATATGTATGCTAATGTATAAGAATTAGAAGATAAAAACTAAAAATTATAACTTGGTTAAAAAAAGTGGAGCGGGGGGACAGGGGGTGGGAGCCAGGACGGCTCAACAAGTAAAGCACTCACTTTGCAGGTCCAGGGACTGAGGATCGAATCCTGGCCCCAGCCCTGGCCCCAGCCCTGGCCCCTGTGGCCCCATATGCTGAACTAGGGTGTGTTTCCCATGTGGGAAGCCCCTAGTTCAGTTCTTACCCCTTGGTTTGGCCCCTGGCTTGAGGGGGCTTGCCTCCCATGTGAGAGGCCCCCAGCCCAGTTCCGATCCTGAGTGGCCCCCGCCCACCTGTGTGGAACAAAACCATGTCAAAAACTGATGACATACAACTATGGAGACTCCTCTGGGCCCTCCCCCTTCTCTCTGTCTCTGTCTCTCTCTGTCTCTGTCAAAAAGAATAAAAGAAATCTTTAAAAAAGAAAGAAAAAGAAAAAGGGTGAAGCACAAGTTATCAATATGAAAAAAAATGAGTGAAAGACAGAAAATGACTATAAGGCTTGTAGATCTAAAAATAATATTAAATGGATAAAAATATTATAAATAACATTATATGAATAAATATAATTTAGATAAAATGGACAATTTTCTTTAAAAAAAACACTTGTCAATACAGAAGCAAAAATAATCTGAAACTCTAGACCTATATGTATTAAAAAACAAAATTAATAATTTAGAACTTTCCCACAAAGAAAACTATAGACTCCAGCAACTTTATCGGAAAATTCTATAAAAGAAGAAGAAATAATTTCAATCCTACCCAAACTCTATTGGGAAACAAAGGAAGAGGAACACTTACTAACTCATACAATGAGGCTAGCATTATCCTAATACCAAAACCAAACAAAGTCAATTCAGGAAAAGAATAGAATTAGGAGTAATATCCCTTATAATCATAGAGATAAAAATCTTTATCAAAACCACACAACCATTATGAAAACGATAATGAATCATGACAAAGTGGTATTATCCTAAAAATGCAAGGTTGAGTTAAAAGTTGAAAACCAGTCAATGCATAACATTAATCACATTAATAGAAAAAAAAGAAAATACGGTCATTCTAATAAATGCAGATAAGTTTTGATAAAGTTTAATACTCATTCATAGTTAAAGCTCTCCATAATTGTTAGTAGAAAAAAATTTCCAGGGTAGCTGGGATGGCTCAGCGGGTTAAGCACTCAATTTGCAGTCCTGGAGCCCAAGGATTGAATCCCGGCCCGGGCCCAGGTGGACCCGTATGCTGAGCTGGGGTGTGCCCCCAGTTCGGTTCTTACCAGGGCCTATGCGGGAGGCCCCCGGCCCAGTTCCTGCCCTGCGCAGCCCCGCACTCACCTGTGGAGTGAAACTATATGGAAAAGTAATGCTGTCAACTATGGAGACTACTCTGGGCCCTCCCCCTTCTCTCTGTCTCTGTCTGTCTCTCTGTCAAAAAATAATAAAAATAAGTCTTAAAAAAAAGAAGAAATTTCCTCAAAGTAATAAAAAGCACCTATAAAATAATTTACACAAAAGACTAAATGCTTTTCTCCTAAAACTGAGAACAAGGGAAAAATGTTCAGTCTCATCACTTCTATTCAACATTTTACTGATGATCATAGCCAATGTAAAAAGGCAAACAAAACTAAAATAATAAAAAATAGAAGACATGCAAATTAGAAAGGAAAAAGCAAGTTATTCACATATCACATGATGACCTGTGAAGAAAACCAAAGTATCTACCAAAAAAAAAGCTACTAACCCTAGTATGTGAACAAAGCAAGGTTGCAGTATATAAGAGCAACATAAAAAATCAACAGTATTTCTAAATGCCAGCAATGAACAATTGAAACATGGATTTTTAAAAGTACCATTTACAATAGCATCCCCAAAAAAGACATAGTAAGACACCTAATAAAATGTGGCAAGACCTGTGTATACAAAGTAGAAAACATTGCTGAGAAACATTAAATATGATCTAAATAAATGGAGAGATAGACAGTGTTCATGAATCAGGAGAGTCGCTCTTGAGGAAGAACAGAATCAGGCATACCATCTAACCAGCGGTGATTTCACCATTTTTTCCCCACTCTGATACCTCTGTCTGGAGGCCGAACCTGGAAAAGGGCAGTGAAGTCCTCGAGCTGAGGTTTGAGGAGAAAAAGTGGCCGTGAAAGCAGTGGTAGAGAGGGGCCAGCAGGCTCTGAAAACTCCAAGGGAGTGGAACTTTCTCTCCCCAGATGAAAAAGAGGTCCCAAGAGGACAATGTATAATATCTATTGCTTGGCTCTGGACACAAGTGTCATTGCAGAAAATGTGTTGGCAGAGCAGGGTAAATAAAGCTCCCCCTTTCTAGCGAGAAGACTAAAAAGGGAAGTCACGGGGAACCCAAAACTATTGGGGAGATCATGGAGAGGGAGGAATTCAGGAAAGCAACCCTATAAAATTGCTTATGACTTCTAGCTCATTTCCAAGCTGCCCAAGCATGGATTTAATCCTAAATACTGTACCAGCGAGTTTGAGAAGAAATAGAGCACTGCCCACCTTGGCCACTAGGTGGAGCACAAGGGAGATAGATCTGAACACCACCACAAAGGCTTTGGAAACAACACTAAAAAACACAAATACTAGCTGGACCATTCTGCCTGAGCCAAATGGGCCAATTTCCTGCTAAACAAAAACATCAATATCTTCTATAAAATTTAAATAAGATCCAGAGCCATAATATTCAAAACTTCCAGAATAGAATAAAAAAATTACTTGGCATGCAAAGAATCAGAAAAACCTCATTTCTGGAAGACACATAAACAGATGCCAATGACAAAATGGCATTGATGTTGGAATTAGAGTTATTTAATTCTTTGTCAGAGTTATAAAAATGCTTCAACAAGTAAGGGTGAACACTCTTAAAATGACTGGAAAGACAGTAAGTCTCAGCAAAAAATAAGATATAAAGAAGAATCAAAAAGAAATTTTCATACTTAAAAATGCAACTACAAACACACACACAAACTCTCCCTGATAGGCTCAATACCAGAATACAAGTGACAAAAATAAAGAACCAGAGATCTTAAAGATAAACAGAGATTATCTAATCTGAGTAACAAAGAGAAAAAAAGATGTTTTTAAAAAATGAACAGAGCTTCAGAGACCTGTTGGAAAATACTAAAACACACTATCTGTGTCATCGAGACTCAGAAAGAGAGGAGCAAGAGGGAAGTGCAGGAAAAAAGTTCATAAATTAATGGTTGAAAATTTTTCAAATTTGGTGAATGACATAAACCTACAGACTCAAGAAGCTCAGTGAACCTCAAACAAGGAAAACTCAAACCTCATAACCCAACTTCTTAAAACTAAAAACAGAAAAAGTTGAAAGCACTCAGAAGAACAACAATGTACTATTTATAGGGGAACAATGATTCAAAATGACTAAATTTCTCAATAGAAACCATGGCAGCCAGAATGAAGTAAAACAACTTGAATCAAGTCAATAATAAGTAGTCAATTCAATAAAATGAGAAAAGGTTTGAACATTTATTTCTTAAAAAGCTAAACAAATATTCAAAAATCACAACAAAATATGCTTAACTTAAAAATGTTACTAATGAAAATTAGTAACAATGGACCCCACTCCATACCCTTGGAATGGCTAACATTAAAAAATGATGAGGGGAAGCTGGGATGGCTCAGTGGGTTAAGCGCTCACTTTGCAGCCCCAGGGACCAAGGATCAAGGCCCGGCCCCGGCCCGTGTGGACCCATATGCTGAACTGGGGAGTGCCCCCAGTTTGGTTCTCACCTGAGAGAGACCCCGGCCCAGTTCCTGCCCTGTGCAGCCCCTCGTGCACCTGTGGAATGAAACTATGTGGAAAAACCAATGATGTGCAACTATGGAGACTGCTCTGGGCCCTCCCCTTATCTCTGTCTCTGTCTCTATCTCTCTTTCTCTATCAAAAACAATAAAAATAAAATATTTAAATTAAAAAAAAAAAAAAGATGACAACACCAAGTGCTAGCAATGAGGAGAAGAAACTGGACCTCTCATACATTGCTGGTGGGAATGTTAAATGGTACAACCACTTTGGAAACAGACTGACAGTTTCTTAAAAAGTTAACCAACTTAGCTCTGTAGTACCAATGTAAAATAAGTAGCTTAAATCTACTTTTTAAAACAAGGGTTGGCAAACTATGGTCCATGAGCCAAAAATGATCCACGGCCTATTTTAGTACAGCCCATGAGTTAAGAATGGTTATTACACTTTCAAAGGATTGTTGAGCATGCATGCCTAAGCATGTGCACACGAACACACACACTAATATGCATCGGAAGACTGTATGTGACCTGAGAAGCCTAAAATATTATCTGGCTCTTTATAGAAAATGTTTGCCAATCCTGTTGAAAGTCAATGGCTTTCAAACTTCTTGAATCATGTTCCATAGGAATACATTATACATCCATCCCAATAACTTTCTTTCTATCTATCTATGTATCTATCTATCTATTTATCATCTAACAATCTATCATCTATCTGTCACTTACTATTGACAGAAAATTTTCACAAAATAATAGCCCTACTATGACTTAAGTTGCACCTTTCCCTTTCCTTTTCTTTCTTCTCTCTTCCTATCCTATCTTATTCTTAAAAAAAAAAAAAAATCTGGTCATAACCCATTACATTACTTCAATAAATAATGACTAAGGAGTTCCAACCCATCATTTGAAAAACACATTAAAATCAACTTAAATGTATTCTCATACTTAGAACAGTCATAGCTTCTGAGTTGGTCAATAAGGCAATGTTGATTTTTTTTTTTTTTTTTACTTTATAGCCTTTGTCTCTAGCCCAGTTGTTTATCTCCCTTGTTTCTCTTCCTTTTATAAACTCCCCCTTTTTAAATGTGTGTTTCCTACCTCCTTCTCCAATTTTATTAATCCTGTCTCTCTCTGACCAGACTAATGCACAGACTCTGTACATAAGTCATAGGAGACCCCACTGAGAGCCCCACCCTGACAAGCCAGACAGAGAACCAATCTGAGCAAAGACTCAACACACTTGCTCCGCACAACCCTGCTGGACAGTGCTAATCAGTCACAACCAAAACAAAAGCTGAGCTAAGCCAAGCTCTTCGGATTGGTCCTAAATTACCGTAATTTAGTGATGAAGCTGGAAGACACATCTTGGTCTCCTACCTCATTTTAGGACTTATGCTGATGCCCACAGGATAGTTAGCCCACAGGTGATTTGAAACAGTAGCAAGCACAGAAAAGACAAAGCATGTGTTCTTCTGGTTGATCCAGATAAACAAGTGAAGAATGGCCACTCATGTTTATATAGAAACTACCTCTTTTTGATACTTTAAACACATGGGTGGATTTCACTCTTCACCAGGATTTTCAGGTTGTCTGGGTTGTTTAAGAAAGCGTTCATTCTCTCTTCTAACCTGACAGCCTACCTTAGGAGTTACTTTTTCAGAAAATTTCTCCTGACTAAACCTACCCAAACCCGATTACTGCTTTATCTATTACCTTAAAGACATTTTTCAGTCTTCCCTGAAGAAATCTCAGCGCTCACAGGAACCTGACACCAGGCAGAGGCAGCTCCGTGGCGTGGGGTTCTGGAGCAGACACACAGGGGCCCAGCCAGCACTGGCAGGCTCTGACTGTGGGGCTGTGGGCATTTCCTCATCTGCCTCAGTGACTCTGACATTTCACACCTATAACACAGTCCTGGCATCTAGTACAAGTTCAACAAATAGTATCTATTATTGTCAATGTCATTTCAACTATGCCTTTGATAGGTTAACATCACTACTCCAAGTTAGTTCAGGCCCCTAAGGTGGTCTGAACGAACTTCTTTCCTGTAGCAAAATTATAGCTTTCAGGAAACAAATTTGATTAAAACACCCACACTTATGTATTTTTAGTGGGTCCCAGGATTCTCAAGTGCAAACTCCTGTGCTGCTTACCCAGTGTCCTTCACAATTTGGGCATAACCCATCTTCTGAGTGTCATCTCCACCCACCATCCCAAGGAATGCCAAGCTTCAGCTATACAGAACCTCTGCCCTCCTCCAAAGCGGCTGTGCTCTCCCCATCTTTATGCCCGAGTCTTGGCTACCCCTTTCCCGTCTTTATCAGGCCAACTGCGTCTCCAGGACCGAGGCCAGCATCCTCTTCCATGCAGCTTCCACAGTCCAACCTGCAGGCCAGGTCACTGCCCCTTGCTCTGTGCTCCCTTTATGCCTTCTGCTCCCTTCAGCCTCATCACAGTGATTTCCCCAATCCATTCTTTTAGGTAGGATTTCCTCACTCTATTGTTCCACATAGGGGCTCTTCTCATACATCTTAATATACACATGGCCTGGTTGAGGAACTGGCGCAGAATCTGTGCTCACTAAATAGCTCTGGAATGAATAGTGAATAAATGGTCAAATAAATAGACAGGTGGTAAAACTGGGGAAGTAAGGACTTCTAGGTTTCAGGACATTTCTCAGTTCATTATACTTGCCTTTGCTTGCATAATAATTCTTTTAAAAACATATTCACACCATTTTCACTTAACTATATGACATCTCTTGAATTAGAAGTTTCTAGAAGGCATGTACTTTATACTTATCACTCTCTCAGAACAAAACTTACCAGGGTTTGTAATGCTAAGGAGCATATTTGAATGCTCACCTTTGTAATATACTTACATAACAATAATTTTCTTCATTTGTTATGAGGGAAGTTACTGCAAAAGTTTTATTTCAAAGGGAGTATTGTAATAAGATGTTATCTTAGTGCAATCATGAATAAGAAATAACCTCCTAATTTATTTATTTTTTCTGACAGTAAAAGAGAAAGCGCTTAGAGTTCTATCTCTTTAGATGTTTAAATGTAAGTCTATATTTTAGTGTTCAGAAACTTCAAAAGGAATATTATTTTCTTCCATAAAACAGGAAAAAGTATTTTCAGTCTCATGTCTTCAAACATTCAGAAATATTTTTAAATGAATATAGTAAGTTTGAATTTATTCTCATTACCATTTAGAAAGTATTTAACCAAAAAAAAAGCACTTAAGTAGGAAACTTTGCTTTATTCCTAGTAACTGACTGAAAAGACAAAATTTGGCAAGAATATAAAAACCAAGATTAAGCTCCTCCATAAATATGAGAATAGATTTGTAGATGTGCAGACCATCATATACCTTATTTATTGACTCTAGAGCAATGATTCTCAACCAAAAGAGACTTTGGCCCTCAGGGGACACCTGGCAAAATCTAAAGACATTTTGGTTATCACCAATGGCATCTTGCTATTGGCATCTAGTGCATAAAAGCCAGGGATATCGAGAGTGCTAAATATCACACAATACACAGCAACAGCCCAGCAACAAAGAATTATCTAGGCCAAAATGTCAGTAGTGCCCATATTGGGAAAGCATGTTCTAGAAATATAGTTTCATATCACTGAGGCAAAACAGTAGAAGATGAGTTCACTTTCCTAACTACTCTCCTCTCTCTCCAAAATCTAAAATTAAGGGGAACTTTTGATATTTTCATAGTTCATATATGAGGTAGCATTTGGAAGGAAAAAAGGATAGGAAAAAATAGGGGGCATTTCAAGCAACTAAGTTCTTAGAAGGAAAACACATTTTCATTTCCATCCTAGTCAATGTTGGCACTTGCAATAGTTTTTAACTGTACAGGCAGATGGATAATTGGAACTAAAGTCAGACTAAAAAGCCTACACCAACTTCAGGAGTGAAGTTTCCCAACAGCTAAATGAGTTTTAGGTATAAGACTTCTAGTGGCTTTAATAAGCATCATAACTCTTGTGAATGTTTTTAAAAGGGGTCAGAAGTTGAAATCTAATATATCTCCAGAAAAGCTGACCCTGCCTAGTCATTACCAAGGACATTTAAACAGCAATGGGAAAATGAAACTATTCCAATTTCAAAGGGACAATTCAGAAGACGTACATTCACTGAACCTGGTGTCAAAAGTACCAAAATGAGGAAAGACTACATACCCAAGGAGGACTATCTTCCATTAGCTCTACAACTGTATTTTCATTGCAACATAATCTTTACTAAAATGAATACTGGGTGTCAGCTTCCAAATAAAAAGACAAATACAAAATTTTTCAAGCTAAATATTTTAGGACAATATTTGGATGTCAAACCACATGTTTTGAAAATAACTTTCACTGGAGGCTATTAGAGTTAATTGGTTGAGACTTTGGCCAAACCATCTGCAGGTTCTGCCAGTTTTCCTAACATATGATTCTGGAACAGCTCAACACTGTTGTCCATTCCCAAACATAGAGACTTCCAAACACAACTCCCATGAACAGATACGAACCACCAATCTGTGATAAAAATCTCTTCTTCTGCCCCTTCCATTGCATTTGCAACATCTTCAAAATATCCTCTGGCATTAACATACCTGAAAGAAAAGTTTTGTTTGTTTTTACAACAAAAACAAGAAGACAGACATATATCTTACAGCAAAGCCAAATATGGAAGCCACTGCCTAGAGTCTCTGCACAACCTCCAGTTTATTTTGTGTAACTGGAAAACAAGGACTGAAAATAGCACCTTCCATCTGCAACATAGAAAGTGAAGTACCCGGTAAGTAGTTTGAAGTAAGCAACCCGATTCTTTTCTGCTGAGGGAACAACAGATGGATTGGTCTCATTATCATATGGCGTCAACCATGAATTCTCCCATCCTGTTGAACTCACACACATTGTTCTTCTGAGACTGAAACAAGATCAGTCTCCAATCCAGGAGTAGAAAAACATGCTAAGAATGATTTTATTTAAAAGAAATATCTAGCAAGTAAATTATTTTGCTTAAATTATGGCCAATGACTTAAATAAATCTTCCATTTGAATCATTAAGAAAATGTACAGTTAGATTATAAAGTCAAATTCAAAATCTAAATCTAACTATCTAAAGCTCACTCTAGAACAACTTAAAAATAAAAACTTGGGAAAGCTGGGATGGCTCAGCGGGTTAAGCGCTTGCTTTGAAGCCCCAAGGACCAAGGATCGAATCCCGGCCCCAGCCCATGCGGACCCACATGCTGAACTGGGGTGTGCCCCTAGTTCAGTTCTTACCTGGGCCTCTGTGGGAGGCTTCCGGCCCAGTTCCTACCCTGTGCAACCCTGTGCCCACCTGTGGAGTGAAACTATGGAAAACTAATGTCAACTATGGAGACTGCTCTGGGCCCTCTCCCTTCTCTCTGTCTCTGTTTCTCTTTGTCAAAATCAATAAAATAAATCTTAAAAAAAAAACCCACAAAAAACCTGGAAAACTAATTGATGCTCAGGTAGTCCTAGAAAGAAAGGCCCTTGTTAAGTATAATGCATTTTCTCTCTTCACAGCTTTGAAAACTGATTCCAGGCGATTTTATTTTATTTTATTTTATTTTTATATTTTTATTTATTTATTTTTATTTTTGACAGAGAGAGAGAGAGAGAGAGAGATACAGAGA